>CM035098.1:64104185-64233637 GCA_020205505.1 Panax japonicus | reverse complement strand
TTATCATTTGCTATTATTATGATTCCATATCAGAATTAGTAATGTGAGGAGCCTAACATAATGTTTAATTATATCTTAATATATTTTAAGAATTCACCACTTATTCGCTAAGTCTCAAAATGTCTCTAAATCAAATTAAATCTAAATAGTTCAGAGGACGAGCGAAAAACCAAAATAATATCTTCAATAATACAAAATCACTGATTATCCTTCTAATAAAATGAACAAGTTAAAGAACAAAGAAAAGAGACAGAAAAGTCGCCGGTGCCGACCCTAGCTTTCGCCGGCAAGAAAACTAAACCAGACCTTTTACCATGTCATCGTCACAAGACACTCTTTTCACTGTAATCTGTTAATCCAATCCACGATTGCCCTGCGAAACTTGCCGTTGTGGAGAAGAAAGGATGGGACATGCCCACCTGTAACCCATCTCACTTCTGAGTCTGGCCAAGCTTTTTATTGTTCCAAGACTGAATGCTTTGGATGTTACACTGCCCTTTCATTTCGAGAGAGATAAAGTAATAAAGCAAACAAGAGATAAAAAGAATCAGAGTTTTAGGATGTACTAATAATAAATTAACATATTATTTGCTTATTATTAATTTTTTATATAGTTGAGCATTTACATTATTGGTGTTTGCTTATTATTATTATTAATATTTTATATAGTTGATTACTGATAAAATGTATGTGTGTGTAGTATTATGATTAAAATATTATAAATATGTATTTAAAATATTATTCAGGTTTTTTTAATTATTTCATTTAACAATTTTTGTTTAAATAATTTAGAGAGTTAAAATGATAAATAATATTATTTAGATATTTTGAAAAAATTAGTTAGCAAACAATATTTTTTATTTAGATACAATTTTTAATACACTCTATTATTCAGATATCTTAACTCTTCAATCTTAACATTCAATTTTATCCAACACAGTCTATAGTAATAAGCAAGCAAGATCTATAAGACATTAGGGAGAGAAATTGCATTTTGATGCATAATTATGGATTGGTTCCCCTCTATTGCACATTTCCTTTATGGTGTATTGGATAGAATTAAAGGAAAACGTATAATGAAGGGGATCTAAATCCCATAATTACACAAATAAATAGAGATATATTTAATTTTGAAGCTTAGATTAATGTATTTGTCCATTTCAAAACAAAATAATGTACTACATGTGAATGATATCGAAACCTACCAATAATGTATATGTATGGGCGTTCTGCCAAAGCAACACCGACCACGGCCCTCGAGCCTCAACCCCCCTGAGAAACAGATAAAAAAATAATCTCAAATATACTTTTAATGCAATCAGGTGGGCACCCTTCTTTTTATTTATAAGAACAAATACATGAGCTGTGGCCTGTGCATGTATATATCGACAGTAAACCATGTTCGTTTATAGGTATTACTCCATTACAACGCCCCTCCCTCCCTCCCTCCCTCCCTCCCTCCCTCCAGAGCAACAATTCTTATAGACTAGTTTTAAATCATAGTAGTACTTACATTTGTAGTCATTTATAGCGTAATTAATTAATGAGCGAGTACAAGGTAATTTATGATTAATTTTAAGAAGTTAGTTCAAGTGAAGGATCAAAACTCCATATAAATTTATTACTGTTGAATTTGTGTGGTCGTATTACATTATTTACATGTTTTCCAGTTTTTTTTAACAGAGTTTATTAAGGGAAATATTAACGCCAAGATCTTCTTCAACGTCCCAATTACGTAAGACGCTCTGATTTTGCACAGTAAACACGATAAACACCACAAGCTTGACGGCCGGATCGCCGGGGATAGCTCAAGCGTGAAGGACTTTCAAGGTTCAATAATGAAGGTCCAATGGATTAATTTAATAAGTAAGCCCAATTTACTTGGCCCAAAGAGGGGAAATATCATGACCCAAGAGGAAAAAAAGAAAGAAAAGGGAAACAAAACATCTAAATATCCTCAGAAGGAGAATTCATGATTTTGACAACATTGAATCCTATTACAACGGACGCCACTTAATTATGTGGTGTTAATACGCTTTCAAATTCAATGACCAAATTCTCTCCTAATATAACTAGGTTATAAGTATTTGTTTGCATTTGAGATATTATTATTAATTTTAAGTGTTTTATTTATTTTTAAATTTAAATTTGATATTATTAATTTAAATATTATAAAATAACTTAATAATCTTAAAATTATATTATTTAAACTCAATATTATAATTTTAAAATTATAATATCAAAATTATAATCCTTCTAAACAAATAAACATATGTATCCAAGTATTTTAATTCTCACAATAATAAACAAAGAAAAAGCAACCACATATATATTGTAGCCGGGTGGGAGAATAATATGGAACCACATGCATGGAATCCACATTATTGGTGTAGCACATTCAGAGCTCCATAGCCATGGATTGGCTAATACTATTTCTTATGTAGTATTACTAACACCCCCGCCCCCCTTTCCCCAAAACCACCACTACTACCACTCCCACTATCAGTCGCTATACCTTCCTTCACCTGACTAATTCAGAAAAAAACTAACAAAGAAGAAGCAAACTCATCTTTCTCTCTCTTCCCTTTTTAAGCAATAAAGATATAAGCAAGAACCAGAACTGAAAATTGTATAGTAATTGGTGGCGGAAAATGGCCTCAACTGTGTTCTACAGTTCAATCAACCAATCATCAGCACTTTTTTCTAGAACCCATTTGCCAATTCCGATCTCCAAAGACTTTTCTGAAGATATTTTGCATACAGCTCATTTTAAACTGCTGCTTCCGGAGCAGAAAAATTGGGTCTTTGAAAAGGGTTGCAAAGGTGAAAGCCACAGTAACTGAAGCAACACCGGCGAAGCAAAGCGGTGGAATTGGTGAGAATTCTTCTCCGCAGGAGAAGAAGTTGAAGATACTGGTGGCGGGCGGTGGAATTGGAGGCCTGGTTTAGCGTTGGCAGCGAGGAGGAAGGGGTTTGAGGTTGTGGTGTTTGAGAGGGACTTGAGTGCCATTAGAGGGGAGGGACAATACAGGGGACCAATTCAGATACAGAGTAATGCTTTGGCTGCTTTGGAAGCTATTGATTTGGATGTTGCTGATGAGGTTATGAAGGCTGGCTGTATTACCGGTGACCGGATTAATGGACTGGTTGATGGTGTTTCTGGGAACTGGTAATTGTTTTACACTTTTTCCATAAAACTTTTTTGAACTTTCATTTTTAGTTACTTGGCCATAAATATTTCTTTTGACATTTATAGTTGTTAATTATTGTTTGTGGATGTTATAATTAATTTATGTGAATTGTGAGGCCTTACGGTAAATACTTGAAATTTGCATATTTGTCAGAAATTTTCTTAGTTATAAGTTTAGTGTTATCCTGTCATGGTTGTTTATATGGTTGGTCCTTAGATAGATTTGGTGGCTCGGTACCATGGGCGTTTATTCACTTATTGACAAGGAGATTTGATTAGAAATTTTATTAGTAATGCTAGTTTCATATAGGATCAAAGGGGAGTGGATTTTAGTATTGATATATCATTACTTCAGATAATAATAGAGTCGGTGGAAGATTAATGTCCAACATGGGCATCTCAATCATATAGAAGTTTTCATGTTACATGTGTTTTGTTGGCGCACATATTTATGGCATTGTTAACTTCTTAGTGCTTTTGTACTTCACCTCAGTTCCAAAAATAGAAAGTTCCTTGAAAATCGTCAAATATTAACCTCAGGAACTTCGTAAGAGTTCAGTAGAAAGTTGTGAAGGGTTTAGTGATGAGGTCAGGTTAATTTTCTGATCAAATTGAGTGTTGAATGGAGCCTGCTATTCTCGGTGCTTCATTAGTATGAAGTAGTTAATCATTTGTTTTATGTAAAAACTTTTGGTGAGCCTGCTTACATCCAGTCAAAAGGAGTGTCTTTATAAGAATACAATCACATAAAATGATATATAATTGGTAATCAGGTACTGCAAGTTTGATACATTCACTCCTGCAGCAGAACGGGGGCTTCCAGTCACAAGAGTTATAAGCCGCATGACTTTGCAACAAATCCTGGCTAATGCTGTTGGGGATGATGTTATCTTGAATGGCAGTAATGTAGTGAACTTTGAGGATGATGGTGATAAGGTAAACTGAGCTGTGAAGCTGTGTATTTCTTGTTTCATTCAAGAAAAGAAATATATACTTCTTCCCATTTATATAATCTTTATTTAGAGAAACTAACTTAAGAGTTCTTTTACCCTAGTTTATTTATTTTAGAATCTGCATCTAGTAAACTCATTATCTTGGCTACATGTTGGAAGCGAATAATTATCTTTCAGTATTGTTTGTTTGACAAATTTAGGTTACTGTGATTCTGGAAGATGGACAGCGCTGTGAAGGTGATCTTCTAGTTGGTGCTGATGGAATATGGTCAAAGGTATTCTTTATGGCCACCCCGCTCTCTATTCTTTTATCTGCATATGTATAGTCTACTCTTCTACAAAAGGAGAAACTACAAATCTAATATGGCATCGGTTCAGATTCCCCCCTCCCCCCCAGGTCCTTACATTCCTTACATTTGAATATAGTGGATAATAAATTTTCTTTGAACAGGTAAGGAAAAATTTGTTTGGACACAAGGAAGCCACATATTCTGGTTATACTTGTTATACTGGGATTGCAGATTTTGTGCCTGCTGATATTGACACTGTTGGGTATGTCTTATTTCCTTCTACATCGCAGTTTTAAATTTTCCTATTCTTCTTGTTGTTCTACTTTGACTTCAGACTAGATGCTTATAACTAGAATTTTCTTCTGAAGCTACCGAGTATTTTTGGGACACAAGCAATATTTTGTTTCTTCAGATGTGGGTGGGGGAAAGATGCAGTGGTATGCATTTCACAACGAACCTGCTGGTGGCACTGATGTTATCAATGGTATACTTTCTTCAGATACTTCAATTCTGTGGAATTAAATCATTTAGAAAATATAGAATTATAGTTTGCAGTAAATTGCAGTTCCAACTGTTAATTGCATTCTGATGACAGAGAAAAGATTGTATTATTTAAATAAGTGCTAAAAAGAAAATAAATTAGTAGTTGTTTTCATTTATCAAAAATAAAAATAAAAAATAGCAGTTGTTTATCACTTTATCTAATGTTAGTGAACCACATATCAATATGTGTCCTAATTAATAGCGAGAAGAGTCATTGTCCTGCTGTGTCTCTTTTTGATAATTCTCCAATACTCTTTAACAAGTGCTTGAGCACTAGTTACTATATTAACTGTCTATTTCGTCTCAATAGCTGACAATTATAATTTACTATACCAATTTGTTGGAGGGTAATTTTAACTGAGGATTTTGGCCCAATGGTATGTTTCTAAAAGTTACAGTGTTGACAAATATGTAGATACATCGATGTTGCTTGGTGCTTTCGCCAATGTGCTCTATGTTATGTTTTTGCAGGTAAAAAGGAAAGGCTGCTTAATATATTTGAAGGTTGGTGTGACAATGTAATAGATTTGTTACTTGCTACAAATGAAGATGCAATTCTTCGGCGTGACATATATGACAGAGAACCAACCTTTACATGGGGAAAGGGTCGTGTGACCTTGCTTGGGGACTCAGTTCATGCTATGCAGCCGAATTTGGGTCAAGGGGGATGCATGGCCATTGAGGTATGACTTTTCTTTCTTCTATTTTGCTGTTTGGGGTGAGGGTGGAGCCTTGAGTTTACCTTATGGGGCAAAAATTTAAGATTGTGATATTACTCCTTATAATTACAGAATACTGACTTTATAGTCTTCATTTGAAATTATTTTTTTGAGGAAAATTTAACTTCCATGTATATGCGTTGAAGAAGTGAAGATCAACACTTGTTTGATATTTTGTGATTTTGTACTTCTATTTCCTCTGACCTCTTATTTGGAAACGTCCCGAAAAGAAAAATGTACTATACTGGGACAATGTTATTATTTTCATCACAACTAAAGGGATCAAACTTTTGTATTAGTGCACCCTTTTCATTAAACGGAGTTTACATATAATTAATTAAGAAAATTAAATCTTTAGTCATGGGGAGAATTTCCCCAAGTATCAAATGAGTAGCTCCTGCGCTGCTTTGGAGTAAAGATATCATATGACTTTGCCTGGTTCATATTGTGCTGCCTCACAGATGATTTGTGATGTAACAAGTACTGAATTTTCTGTTTCCTATATTTAGTTAGGGAGGGAATGTTTGAGCTATTTTTTGCATGATTACAGGATAGCTATCAACTAGCTATGGAGCTTGATAAAGCATGCAAGCAAAGCAATGAATCAGGAAATCCTATTGATATTGTATCTTCTCTAAGGAGGTAACAGATCATTTGCTGATTAAAAGTAAATTTTCTCATAAGAATTAAATGACCCCAGGAACTAAGTTAATTGACCACGGACCTTTGTGAAAGCACATGTAGGTTTAACTTCTTTTGTTAGGTGTTATTATGAGAGATGAGAGATGAGAGATAGTGGTGGTCATGCACGTTAAATCCCTCTGCAAGACTGCAATTAAGGTTTTCTCTGTGGATCACTTCGTTTTCCTCCCTTCTGCTACCTAGCCCAGTAGGTTTTATCGTTTAAAACAACCTAAAAAGATCAATCATATATCTGATTATCCTCCATGAATGAACTCACCATAAACTCACTGTTTTCAGTGAGATTTAACCCAAAACTTCTGTGATTCTTTATTGTTTACGCTTATAAACATATGTAGAAGCTATGCAGAGAGTAAAAATGAGGTTTTACCTTCAAAATATCTGAATTATTCTTCTCCCTTGGTAAAATATTAACTCTACCTTTAACCAGCTGCAAATGTGCCTGTCTCACAACTTTGGCTGCCTTGGAGTTTCATAGTTCCATTAGGAATGGGCCAAATTATTGCAAACTTTTTCCTAGGCAATTCACTGTTCTGTTTCTTACAATCCCCAGGTATGAGAGTGCTAGAAAAATACGAGTTTCAGTTATTCACGGACTTGCTAGAATGGCTGCAATCATGGCTTCAACGTATAAAGCATATTTGGGTGTAGGGCTCGGTCCATTGTCGGTAAGATTTGGTTACTATTACATGAGATTCAAATTGAAATAAATAAAACAAATTGGCACAGTACTTTTTATGCAGTTACTGATATTATATAATCTTTCTTTCAGTTTTTGACAATGTTTAGGATACCACATCCAGGGAGAGTTGGTGGGAGATTTTTTATTGACATTGGGATGCCATTAATGCTAAGTTGGGTACTAGGTGGCAATGGGTGAGCTCTGCTATCTGTTTTCATGCTTTTATATAAATAACTTTATTGTTGCGCTTTACATACATGATTTAGTCCAGCATTAAATCTGTTTCTTTCGGAGTGTTGAGGTGATAAGATGTTTGTATCAGCTGTTTGAGGTATTTAAATTTATTTGATGTCTGGAAACTTTGTTTACCCAAATGTTAAGGCTCAAAATCATTCTTTTTTCACTTTGAACCACAAATTTGACTTATCTATAATTTTGAACCATTGTTCAATTGATGAGCCAGGCATTAAAGTCATATGAGCATTTGTACACTGAATCAAGTGCCATATTTGGGGTTTCTAGTACACAATACAATTACCTAAGACGTTTCTTTGGTTTTAGTACTTTCGCTACTGATCTTCAAGTCAAACGGAACTGTAAACAAGTCATATAACTATAATTTGTTTATTTCTATCAGTAAAATGACCTATTACTTTGTTCTGCAGATCAAACCTTGAAGGGAGATCACTGCAGTGCAGACTCACTGACAAAGTATGTTATAAAAACTAGCCATTTGGTACATGTATCTAGAAATAGTTAAAACTCTAGGAATTTTCTATGCTAAAAGTGTATCGATTAATGACTTATGAAGGCAAACAACCAATTGAAAAGATGGTTCGAAGATGATGATGCTCTGGAACGTGCTCTTAATGGAGAGTGAGTATAATGTGCCTAACATCTGTGAAGATAAGTTCTAGCACATTATTTGGGCGTGAAATCATGTTTGTCATTGTTTGTCTTGCAGGTGGTTTCTATTTCCTGTTGGAAATACATCTAGTTCTTCAGAATCAATCTTTCTTAGTAGGGATGAGCCTTCAATAATTGGGTAGGCCTTTAAATTTATTTTCGTATATTTTGATTTCTATAAATTTATTAAATTTTCCAAGATCAGATAGGACATGGTGCTCCCGCACCCCCCCTCCCCCCTCCAAAAAAAGAAAAGAAAAGGTGGGCAAAAAAACGATAAAGAAAGAAGGAGATTTTGCAATTGAATAATTAGAACAAAGTGATGAAAATAAATTAAGCAAAGATCTATATCTGGAATTCTGGACTGCATTGGTGGTAAATCTTTTGGCAGGCCTAAGGAATTTGGTGGACCAATTTATGTTGATTTAATGTTGTACTGATACAATGACAATAAACCTGTGTCATTATACTGTTATGCAGGAGTGTGTCGCACACAAATATTCCAGGGATATCAATTGGCATACCTTCACCCCAGGTGACTTGACCAGTTTTAGTTTGCTTTGTTGAGCAGTAATTTTTCTATTATCTCCTTCAATACTAAGTAATTCCGTCTTATTTCAGGTTTCCAAATTGCATGCTCGAATAAGCAGCAAGGATGGTGCCTTTTTCGTGACTGATTTGCGGAGCGAACATGGTACCTGGATAACTGAGTAAGTCATCAAAAACTTTGTATTTTTGTGTCACATATTCCTTGTTTTATATATTTACCTTTAAGAAAACCCTTTCTCCATTATCTCTGATTTTCCAGTAACGAGGGTAGGCGCTATCGGGTGCCTCCTAACTTTCCTGCCCGCTTTCATCCATCAGATGTTATTGAGTTTGGTTCTGATAAGAAGGTAACAATATTTATTCTCATGTTAACTGCCTGAATCTTGTGTTTGAGTTATTACATTGTCTGCTAAGTATGGCTAGGTGCAATGAACCAGACTACAACAAGTTTACTTTATATAGATTTTCTAATTTCTTTTCCTTTATGGCCTGTTTTTAAGTTTTAATTTGGGGAGAAGGGAAGGGTGGCAACTACCCAAAGGTAATAGGGACAACTCCTAACTATTGGAGAGGGCAAGTTGTTGATCATATCAAACTTTTTCTTCTGCATTGCACTGTGATAATCAGACAAAATATTATTAAGCTCTGTACCTATATTAAAGCATTTCCTTGGCCAGCTTAAACAGCAGCGAGTATAAAATATTTTGTTAGTAGTTCATGTCAACAGTAAGTAGTGCTTAGAATTACATTTTATTTTCTTGTTTATTATAACGCATCCATCCTGCAGCTGCTTAATCTGCTGCAGAACACCATCTAAAGCCTTTGAAGCTTGAACAGTGAACAGAGTTTTCCCCATCTGTTTCCCATTTCATCACTCAAAAAGAGAAAAACAAACGTTGATTATTTTTGTGATCAATACATTCTTCAAATCTGGACTTCTTCCTCCTCACGTAGACAAATATATGATACAAATGCATATTTAGCTCGTGTACAAATCATGAACCGGATATTATTTGTGTACACTTGTTTTGTACCATATCATCATTGTAAAGTAATAAAATGGTATATACAGGTAGCTTTCCGGGTAAAGGTGATGAAGTTTCCGTCTAAGACTAAGACCGCAGAGAACAAGGAAGGAAGTGAAGCTCTCCAAGCAGTATGAGATTTGTCGGCTAGACTTTCTTCAATTAGAAATGCACGGATATTGTACAGCATTTTTTCTGGGGCAGCAGATCCGTGTGAAGCTGCTGTTTTGTACAATGTAGGACGGACACAAGCAAAGTGTAGCATGCCACAAGAAAAGGGCCAGAATCATTCCCAGCTTGGTTTCTGTTATAGCATAATCATTGGACAGGACCTATGTATGTCAAATTTCCCTTTGATGAACACTGGGATATACAAACATAGATTTAAAGCAAAAGAATATTTTAGTTGATTTATAATTATTTATTTTTATCCATCTACTTAATGGTCTGGACACTAGATCAGCCCTTTTTCCCGATCATACTCTACCATACAGAGCGCGCATCTTTCGTTGGACCAAATTTGGCGGGATTGAGGTCTCACATTAACTACCTCCCAAACTGTGTTTGTTCGTAATTATATGTTGTGTGAGATTTAATTATATACTCCATGGCTTCTTTAATATAAGTCTAGAGTTATGCATATATATTAAAGAAATGATTGTATAGTATTAAATATAATATTAATTGTTTATATTGCTCTAGTATTAAAAAAAGATAATATTATTTATTGGGCAAAAAATGGTAAGAGAACTAAAGTTATATTTATTACTTGAGTAATATTGGAAAGTAAACAATTAATATTTGAAATTTTCAAATGAATTATATTAAGGAACATAAAAATATTCTCTAAAACGACTTATATTAAAGAACGAAGAGAGTATATTAAGTTGATATCTTATATATACGGAAAAAGAGAGTATCCGTCTTGCACACAAGTTTGTGTCTTCACTTAATATGACGTAATTTTGGTTAATAAAATGATGAAATGTCAAAATAACCATTAATAAAAATAGTAAAATATTAAAACTGTCATTAATAAAAACTTTTAAAATAATATGACATACTGGCGGATATATATAAGGAGCAGACAGTTGCTCCTGTTGAATTTTTTTATTATTATTGGTATAGAGGCAGGACAGGACAGATGTGTAAATTAATAAATTTAAGGAGGCAGATTAATGAAAGAATTAACTAATTCTGAATACATGTACAACAATCTTCTTAGTTTTAAGGCTTTATGAAATCTTAAGAGTATTTTTTATATAATTTTTGGTTTTGAATATTCATTGACTGTGTTCTATGATTATTTAATTCAAGTTTGATTTTTTTTGTTATTAAATTAATTGACTGTAGTTACTGTTTGTTTGGTCTTATTGAGTTTTTATTTTTGGGTTATTTGATCTTCAATTGGAAATTGGAAATAGGATCATTATGGTTGAATAGTTTATGTCTTTAATTTTATTGTGATAACTTACAATGATTTTGCCTAATTTTATAGTAAGAAATGAAAAATGACTATGAGATATTAGTTTTCTACTTGTTTATACTCACTTTATTTCTGTGCATCTAATTAATGAACCCTCTATAATTTTTTGGTGTTCTGAGTATATATTTTGGATTGTCGTTTGTTTCTCTTATTTCAAGTAAAACTTATAAAAAGATATCAAAACTAGTATATGCTTTAAAATAAATTCATAATTTTGTTTGAATATAGAAAACAAATTTGATTTGATATTTTGAACATTTAGGAAATCATTTAAATTGTACTATAACAAGTAATCGAAATAAATTTCTAAATTGTGTCTAAATATTTTTTATTTGAAATTCATTTTTTGGTTTAAATTATGAATATTTATTACAATTTGAAAATAATATAATGATTAATTAATATTATAATTAATTCAATTTTTTTATTTAATTTTAATAAAAAAATTAATTAAAATTTGTCCTACTGAACAAAATTATTAGATCCGCTCCTGGTCTAAGACACAAGCACCTTCCACTCACCCGGCAACCCCTCTCCCTCCCCTCCCCCTCCCCCTCCCCCCTCCCCCCTCCCCTCGCCTCTCGCCTCTCGCCTCTCGCCTCTCCTCTCTCTCTCTCTCTATATATATATATACTAGCGATAACCCGTGCCTGAAGGCACGGTGTAACGAAAAATTAAATTAAAATTTAAAAAATATTACATTATCTAAAGACATACATACTCAATTAACAATACATATCCAACCACCAAAACATCGAGCTAGTCGGTACTAATTTCACTAAATTTCGGCAGAATTTCCTTTAAAAATAGATATCCGGAAAATTCTAAACTTATCTACAAAACTTACAATCATCAATACTTATCTGTGTGTGGGTTCGAAATTTGAATAAGGAGGACAAGAGAGAGAGAGCTGGTGACGTGTATTTTGATGTGACATTTATGTATTTTCTCTCTCCGCTCTGTTTTATATTATAGATTTACAGTTATAAGTCGGCACAAAACATTGGTATTACCCTATTAGATAGACTTACATTGATACATTTTTTTAGTACACTCTAAAGTTAAATATATATTTTTATGTTATGATTTTCAATTTTTTTTGCCTAGTACAATGTGACGTCATTATATTAATTGAATAAATTATATTTAATGTCAAATTATTTAAGACATTTGAGTAAAAATAAGCCCTAATATCCATAGCACTAATTTCCTTTTTATTTTAAAACTGGGGGTCCCACGTTTTTAGCTTTAAATCTGGGGGTCCCACGTTTGAACCATCACCTCCACAAATTCAAAATCTCTCTCTTCATTCAAACACTGCAATAGACTGTACTTCACTTACAGACAAATGCATTTTAAGTCGCCGACATCAAAATGAGATATGGGTGAGACTACACGGTGGTTCCGCTCATTACTGGGCGCCAAGAAATCGTTGCCCTTGCCGGCGCCCGGTGGCGCCTTCGATTCTCGTCCGGCTAAGGATAAGAATAGTAAGCGGGGACTTGTCAGATCCTTTGATGGCAATGGTGGGACCAGAAGCTCATTTACGGAGCCTTCTTCAACTCCATACGTTGAATCGGTGGACGCCAACAAGCACGCCATAGCGGGGGCGGCGGCTACGGCTGCTGTGGCCGAGGCGGCTCTCGCGGCTGCGCAGGCGGCGGCCGAAGTGGTCAGGCTGACGAGTGGTGGTAGTAGAGGCAGTTATGTGAGCTACAGTGGTGATAGGCGGCCGAAGTGGTCAGGCTGACGAGTGGTGGTAGTAGAGGCAGTTATGTGAGCTACAGCGGTGATAGGCGGAGAGAGCTGCTGACGTCATCTTGGATGGGACATTTGTTTATTTCTCTCTCTGCTCTGTTTTATATTATAGATAATCCATTTCTGAGTCAAATTGTTATAACTGTCTACTGTCTTTGTCATGCATTGATTCCTAACTGGAAAGCAACAGAAAAGGTATCAACAAGAGTGGATATATATACATAGGTCATTAATCCACAGCAAGCGTTTGCTGTAGCAAATCAATTTCTTCCCTGCCACTACAGTCTGTAGCGGCAGTCAATAACCTAATTTTCTCTCCCTGCCGCTACAGGCTGTAGCGGCAGTAAATTAATTCCAAAAATGCTCCCTGCCGCATGAGGCTTCCCAAAATTACAAATATTATTCTAATATTCATATATTATTATTATTAACAGGTCTAATAATAAAAATAAAAATATTAATATTAAACATAATAATAAAAACATAATATTAAACATATTAATATTACAATTATTATTGTAAACATACTAATATTACATAATATTAAACATATTAACAGGCTCTAATTTTTTTATAATTATGAAACAATAATATTAAACATATTAACATGCTCTAATTTTTTTTATAATTATGAAACCATAATATTAAACATATTAATTATATATTAATTAATATGTTTAATATTTTTACAATAATAATTATAATATTAATATGTTTAATATTATGTAATATTAGTATGTTTACAATAATAATTGTAATATTAATATGTTTAATATTATATTTTTATTATTATGTTTAATATTAATATTTTAATTTTTATTATTAGACCTGTTAATAATAATAATAATAATATGTGAATATTAGAATAATATTTGTAACTTTGGGAAGCCTCATGCGGCATGGGGCATTTTTGGAATTAATTGAATGCCGCTACAGCCTGTATCGGCAGGGAGAGAGAAAATTAGGCTATTGACTGCCGCTACAGGCTGTAGCGGCAGGGAAGAAATTGGTTTGCTGCAGCAAACGCTTGCTGTGGATTAATGCCCATATATATATATATATATATATATATATAGGGTCCGGATCCTGTCCGGACTCCCGGACAGGTGTAAAATCCGGACCTTTTTTTTTTTTTTTTTTTTTTGCTTTTTTTTTTTTGAAACAACTAAAAAAAAAAAAAAAAAAATTTATGGAATTGGAATTTTTACATTATACAGTGTTTTGGGCGTGATTTGGATGCCTATAACAAAACATGTCTGTACAGTCTGGGCAGACTGTACATACATTGGTTGGTGTGGGTGTTAAAAACACACCCAAAACACTTTATTTTGGAAAAATTTCACTTCCATAAATTTTTTTTTTTTTTTTTTTAGTTGTTCTACAAAAAAAAAAAAAAAAAAAAAAAAAAAAATTTTCAGGTCCGGATTTTCTCCCGTCCGGGAGTCCGGACCTGATCTTTATTCTATATATATATATATATATATACTCCCTATCTTACTCACCCGTACTCACTCTCTTTAGGACGGACCCGACGACGGTTCGGTCATACAACCGTCGTCTATACTTTTAGCGACGTTATATGATGTCCGTCGCTAAAAGTATAGACGACGGTTGTATAACCGAAATCGTCGTCGGATCCGTCGCTAAAGGAGGGTGAGCACAGATGAGTAAGATAAGGAGTATACACTTGATCAAGTGTACATCCCTTTATTTAACATACCTTGCTTATCATTTTTAGCGACGGACTGGAGAACCGTCGTCTTAACTTTTAACAATACATAGAATTGTCGCCATAATATATAAATTATTTATCTGTTCTATATCGACGGACCAAATTATTGTTCGATCCATCGTTAAAAATGATCATGAGTATATAAAAAAAATATATATATATATATATATATATATATATATATATATATATATATGATTCAGTTACTTGCCGTGATAGATTTCAACGTACCAATGCTAATAAATAAATGCGATACGTATGATATTGTCCTTTGAATTTTGGATACACCTACACCTAGTAGAGTAGACTGCAACTATACCACACTATATATACATATATATAGTCCAAGACAAATTTCCATTAATGTCAAGGGAGGATGGTGTTGTCACTATTCAAATACCAACACAAACATTTAACTCAAGGTGCTACTGTCTCCTTTCATATCACAAATAGGAAACAACCCCTAGACATAACTACTCCTATTAGACAAGCCCCCTCCACAACTAAAGAGCCACCGTCACGGACACCACCGCCTCGTTAACTAGTTACAGATAAAAATGTATGTTTTTCCATCTCATATATATATACTAGCTGGGTCCGGTGTCCTCCGGCACTGTATGGACAATATGATTTATCTCAAATTTTGAACGATCAAAATAATTTATTGAGTGAGCGGAAAATTTAAAGTCATTTGTATTTTATTAAATTATTATTAGATTATTAGATAGATAGATGTATTTTATTAGATAGATGTATGAACGGTGGGATTTATCCCAAATTTTGGACGGCCCAGATGATTTATTAAGTGAGCGGGAAATTCAAAATTATTTGTATTTTATTAGATAGATATATATATATATATATATATATATATATATATTTATGGGGTTGATTTTAAAATATATATTTACACATAAACATGGAGCTTGATAAATGAATTAAGCTTTTTTAAGAAGAGTTGCCGTAACTTTCAGTCTTTTTAATTTGCATGTAAACGAGAGAAATTCTATCTGCAATTCTCAAAAAAAAAAAAATTATAATACTGAATGTTCAAAGTACCATTTGATATTATTAATATCTTCGTAACTACTAACTACTGTATATATATTTCATGTCGTCTTGATCCAGAGAAATTAGGCCACCTATTTGAGTAATAAGGTATGATTACACCCAGTGGCGAAGCCAGGAATTATTGACAGTGGGGGCGATTATTAGTGTATCAAACAATAAATCAAAATTGATAATTATAGCAACAAAAACCGACTTAAATATATAACCAAAAATATATAATATATGTCATTGTTGTAGCCATCAAACTTATACACAAAAAATAACTAGTATAATATAATAATTACAATTGCCCTCTGCGTGTTTTCATTCGTTGAAATCGTTGCATAATACTTTCATTGTCAATGCAATCAAATACATCCTTCTCGATGTATGTAATCAAGCAATCATTCATCAGCTGATCTGCCATAGAATTGCGCAACCTACTCTTAATTATCTTCATCGCAGAAAAAGCTCTTTCAACAGTAGCAGTCGCAACAGGTAAGATTAATGCCAACTTTAGAAGCCGATATACTAAAGGATATACAATATGTTTCTTAGTACCTACGAGCTTTCTTGCAAGACAGCTAATCCCTTGAACTTCCAAAAACTCTTGATTTGTCCGCATATCAGAAATGTAATTATCTAGTTGACTATCAAGTTTCATAAGATCCATTGGAGAAAAGTCATTTGAATAAATGCTAGCGAGATGAATCAATTTGTCCTTATCAAAACGAGCGAAACAATCACTAGGATTTAAGCATGCCACTGATAAAAACAAGTCAGTACTTGCTTCCGTAAAACGATCATTTAATTCTTGAAGTTGCCAATCCAAAACAGTACAAAATATCTCAACATAATAATGGTGAAAATTTGTAATACCTTGAGATTTTCGACTTGATCTCCCATGAAATAAAGCATTCATATCTATAATTTCAATTTTGTGTTTGTTGCAAAATAAACAAACTTCATCAAGTAGTTTCTCCCATCCCTCATCTCTCATAACCTTCAATAGTTGCTTAGACACTTTAACTAATTCCATAGCATTTACAATATCTTGATCCTTTCTTTGCAATGCTTGTGATAATTCATTTGTAATTCCCAATATCTTTCTCATCAATATTAGATCAAATACAAAACCAAATGATTGCAATGACTCTAATAAACCAAAAGCAATACCTTTTTGTTGGTATACCAAACCATCATCTGAAACCTCCTCAAGTACATCAATCACTGAGGAGAACATAAGAATCAAGTTCAAAAGTGTCTCATAATGTGATCCCCAACGTGTGTCACCTGCCCGTTTAAGACTAGTTTCTTGATGCAAGCCTTTCCCACTTTGAAGTTCATTATTCATCAATGCTTTCCCGACTCTAGAAGCTTCTTTCTCTCGAAGACTATCTCGACGCTTGCATGATGCTCCAACCACATTTAACAACTCAGAAACCTTGTTAAAAAACCAAGCAATGTGTTTATGTTTACTAGCAACAGCTACAATAGTTAATTGGAGTTGATGAGCTAAACAATGAACATAAAATGCAAAAGGATTCTCATTTATGATTAAGGTTTTGAGACCATTAAATTCACCTCGCATGTTACTGACTCCATCGTACCCTTGACCACGTATTCTTGATAAACTTAGTCCGTGACTTGAGAAAAAGGTCTCAATTGCTTCTTTAAGTAATGAAGCAGTGGTACTAGTAACATGAACTATACCAACAAAACGTTCAACAACACATCCCTTTCTATCCACATAGCGTAAAGCTATGGCCATCTGTTCTTTGATTGAAATATCACGAGACTCGTCAACTAATATTGCAAACATATCATCTCCAATATCACTAATGATAGCAATGGTAGTTTCTACTGCAACACAATTTATAATATCTTTCTGAATATCACTTGACACCAATTTCAGATTTTTTGGAGCATTTTGCAACACAACATTGTTGATACTTTCATTATGATTAGCAAGAAATTGTAGAAGCTGTAAGAAATTTCCTCTATTACTTGAATCCTCATCTTCATCATGACCACGAAAGGATAACCCTTGATGCAAAAGAAATCTTATGCAATCAAGTGATGCATTTAAGCAAATTCGATATTCAAGTCTCGTTTGTTCAGATTGTTTAATAAAAACATTCTGAATATTTTGCTTTGGTTTCATCAAATCTTGACATTTACTCCAAGCTTGGTTATGAGCACTATTAGGCCCTCCAACATGAATATCAAATCTCTCTTTCTTGTTCCATGTTGTGAAGCCGTTAGTATTGAAAGAATCACCACCCACTTGTTTTTCAGTGTCCGGCCTAAATAGATAGCAACATAAGCAAAATGCTGCATCAATAGATATGCTATACTCCAACCAATTTTCATATTCTTTAAACCAAGAGGGATTAAATCTACGTAAGTATCCCCCAATTTGAGTCTGTGGGAAGTTATGCTTGAGAAGGTGACAAGGACCCTTTAGCATGAATGCTCTTCTTACTTCATCTTGAATATTAGGATTATACTTTGATATTTTCTTTCGCAACCCAGGGTCTGCTTCAAGATTTCCTAAATCTACTTTATCATCATCATTTTTCTGATTTTTATTAGAACATGATTCTTCAAATGCAGAAGCTTTTCTGAATACAAATTTGTCCATATTGGCTGTTTAAAGAATTAAAGATATTATGAACTTAATTACAACAAAAAAACAAAGTTGTGCCAAATAAAACATCAATTAAGGTCGGATATTTGTCGGTGATTTTGCAATTAGGTAACGAAAATATATAGATCTAGAAGTATTTCCATGAGAAAGCTCCAAATAAAACATCAATTAATGACGAACTATCTGCAATAATTAGAGAGGAGAGGGAGTTCCGGACCTGAGAGTGAAGAATCAAGAATGGCGAGTTAGTCTCAGCCTCTCAGACACGACCGCAGTCCGCACGGCGGCACGAGTCTTCGTCTTCCAGTCTTCGTCAATCGTCAGACTAAAACCCTTCTTGAGAGATTATCGGCTTTCGCAGTATCGCTCTATGCCTCTATCTGTCTATCAGACTAAACAATAAAATTCTCTCTCTCTCTTTTAGGCGGTAGGTGTCATGTTGAGTTGTTGAGTGTTGACTGCTTTGTATAATATAAAAAAAATTGACTATTATGTGGGGTCAAAATTGTGTCAAAAAAGGTTAATTGCTTTGTATCAAAAAAATTTTTAACTGGCACCAAAATTTGAGTGGGGTCAATTGACCCCACATGTTTTACATGGCTTCGCCTCTGATTACACCAAACCAGACCAGACCAGACCTTTAGGTTCCATTGACTCAACTTATATATTAAAGATTAGAATGAGGGTCTAGTAGCATACAAATAATTTAGTGACTAATATGGTAATAAATTTAGTGACATTTGTTTATCAAGATATATATATAGTTAATAATTGATCTCGAGTAGATACGATTTATTTGGCATTTGTTAACGCCAAGATCTTTCTCCACGTCCCAATCACGTAAGACGTCCTGATCCTGCACAGTAAACACGACAATACCACAAGCTTGACGGCCGGACCGCCGGGGGATAGCTCAGGCGTGAGAGTAAGTATATGTGTTCACAAGGTTAACTCAAGAGGATGATCAAGTCTAGTGTAATGAGAATTGTGTTAATCTATGGTCGTGTGTGTGTAATATATACCTCTCTCATGAAGACTTACTCGGTGGGAAATAATATCTTTGCCTGGAATATTGTGCCACCTACTACCATCTGACATATCCCCATGATCTGATGGGTTCTGCCGGCTGCATGAAACCTGTACATTGCTTTTTGCTGCTGTTCACATCGCCGGCCGGCTATAATCCCATCCACATTAATGTATGGCAGGTATCTTGGTCAACTGTCATACTATATCATCATTACAAGTCAAAGTAATAGATATTAAATGACCCAATGGGTTGACCCATTGACCCAGCCCGGTTTCAATAGGGTTTAATGAAGTCAATATAATGATTGGGCCCAATGAGCCCAATGACTTAATTAATAAGTGAGCCCAATATACCCGGCCCAATATAAGAGAAATATCATGACCCAACATTACCCCCTAGTTTTTTAATTAAACAGGATGTTTAATAGAAAACTATAAATGGTCCATGATATCAAGATTTAATGAGGATTCAAAAATGAGAAGCAATTGTAACATACCCACTTTGATGCGTGACATAGGATAAGGGGTGGCAGGATGCCCAGAATAATAAGCCCATTCTGATAAAGAGTTTGAATTTTAAAGAGGACGGGTCACTAATTAGAAACTCAACAGATTGGCCCAAATTGACAAGATATCCAAGGGTCATCCCAACACGCCTCATTCGAATTCTCATTATTGCTGATAATTAATGCGCCGGCCTTGATTCCTGTGTAACCGTCAGTATAAAAAAGCTAACTTTACCAATTTGACGGTTTTACCTGCTAATTTGAAATTCGAACCTTTGAGCTTTCTCTTGCTTCTCAGAAAATTTCTCTCTAGCTTTCCAGATCTCAACAATGGTGAACCCAAACCAGATTCCTTCAAGCTCTTCACACTCAAAACCTAATCCGGAAGGCTCGAGCGCAAACCCCATACATCCTGTCGACTTCTTCAAGGACGAGGAACAATTTCCTCATGCCAACACTAAATCCATCATTACGGAATCGGAGGTATGTTTCCTCCGAACTCAATATCGGATTCCGGAAACATATGATTTAAGGGCTCCCGCTCCTGAAGAGCGTATGTATCAGTGACCGGATGATTGGGTCGCCATGCCTGCTACCCTTCTAGAAAAGGGGATTCGCTTACCCCTCTACGCCTTCATCATTACCCTGCTAGGATTCATAGGAGTGGGATTCGCACAACTGGTGCCCAACTCCTATATCCATATACTGGCATTCATCGCTTTCTGCCACGAGTTAGGGATTACCCCCTCTGTGGACATGTTTTTTACCCTCTTCTCATGCCGGCAAATCCCGAGAACCAGGGTTTAAGATGATAAGCAAACAGTCTCCGCGTCCGAACTCCAAATTTGAGAGGAGGCCTCTGATGAGCACTCCCTCAAGCAACAAAGGATGGCACAAAGAGTGGTTCTTCATCAATGGACCAGAAATCTCTTCTCTTCCAGACTGGACTACTTCAAATCGAATCTCTGCCGACTTCGGAGATATTCCCGAAGCACGCATAAGGGAAATGGGAGATTTCTTGATGAAGATTCCTCCGAATGAGTGGAGTTTCACTCTTCTGACCAAACAAGCCTGGCTGTACGATCACAAATGTAAGTTCGACTGATTTTGTGGCGTAATTTCTTGAGATATTTATGTGATGTGGACTTTAATACATGATTTTTTTTTATTTTTTTTTGCAGTGTCTTTGATCAAACCAACTTCTTCGGAAGTGAAAGGTTTAGAAGACTTTCTGGCGGGAAAGACTTCGGAGACCCATGAGGAGCCTCCCGTTGAAAACTCTTCTCAAACAAACCCTTCCGTCTCCGACCCACCAATCGTCCTTCTTCAAAACGATGAGCCCGAAGCTGAGGAGCCTACCAATCCTGAAGAAGCTCTCAGACCCCGCCGAAAGAAGAAAGCTGTCAAAAAGGTCAGGACTACCCCACGCCAGGTTGATCCTGAAAGTGACGAGGATATTCTTCCCGAAGCAAATCCACAAACGATCCCTCCTGAAGAAACCCCTCAACCAACTCCTTCAATCGAGCCCATTATTATTGCACCTTCCAACCCAAACCCGAAAAAGAGGAGTTTATTGGATATACCTCCACAAGACAGGGCAAAGGTTCTTCGTGCAAAGAAGATTAGGTCAAAAATAACTCCTCTTACGGCCGAAGAACTTCGCGTCCCTCCTCCTCCAACATCAACCAACCCACCAATTACAGTACAAACATCTGAGGCCCCTTCTTCTGCCCCCTCTTCGGCTCCCGAGCCTCCAACTGCTCGATCTCCTTCCCCAGAGGCGATACCTGTGAATCCTTCTCCGGTTCGCGATCGGCCTGCGCCTTCTCCTCCAAGACAAACGACCACCGAATTCCAGCATGATGCCAGGGGTTCGCCAACCATATGGCCCCAATTCAGTGCCAACTTCCCCTTCCAACTGTTCGAGGCCTTCGTTCACGAGACCGATGACCATCGCTTCGGCAACAGTTCGAATGGGGATTTGCTTAACGAAGGCATGAGCTATTTGGCGAAGGTAAATGACTTTCCTTCCTTTTCCTACTTATGTCTGTATTTCGTGTATCTCGAACTGATTGAATAACATTGAACATGCGTAGGCAAACGCTGTATTCGGACGTCTGCGTCCAAGATCTCTCAAGGCTGAATCCGAGGAGGAAAGGCTGAGGAAGGAGAATGCCATATTAAAATCAACCTTGGCTCGAGAAAGGACTCAACGTGAAGGTATCCTTCATACAAATGAAGGTCTTCATAAAGATTTGGCCCGAGCCAAGGAAGATTTGAAAATCTCCAATGAAGAGTTGAAGTCGACTAAAGTTCAACATGCCGAGATCACCAAGATGAACGTTGACTTGGTTCTGAGGAGTGAGATAAGGATGAATGAGATCAGTAATTTGAAATCTGACGCTAAGGTTTTGACCAAGACGATCCATGATCTGGAAAATGAAGGAACCCGTCAGATGAACATTCGGCAGCAGCTCGAGCAAGAAAATCGAGAACTTAAAGCTCTCCGGGACCTAGGGCCTCCTTTGACCGATGCTCTTCGTAAAGAAATCTGTGAAGAGTATCGGAATTCGGATGAAATAAGTGGAGAGATAATGAGGATCTTTACAGAAAGCTACACGCTCTGCCGAACTCGTGGCAAGGATAAGTTGTTCAAAGCCAACTTAGATCCACACTTGCTCGACTCTTCAGATGATGATGGAGCTGCCTGAAATGATATCTTTTGTAATTTCCTTATTTTTGTAACTAAATATAATATCAATGAAAAATGATCTTCTTCCTTATGACTTCAGTGTGTTTTCTTTCTGTCAATATTTCAATATGAATTAATACGGACAAATGTGTAAAAAACTCCTTTGAGGATTTAACTCAAGTAGTTGATTAATAATTAGGCAAATCATATGATAGACAAATTGAAGTTATAACAATGTATTCCGAACTCAACACTTAGAGAAAATTCAGGTGATAAAGTAAAGGGATACTTATTCAGTTACCGAAGTGTGAGACGGATTTGCTTTACTGAAGGTTTGTTTACCCCGAAAGGTCTAACATAACCAAAAGATGACACTTGTCTACCACAAAGGGCCTGACAAGGTCTAAGTGGCGACAATTGCCTACCCCGAAGGGCCTGACAATGCCAAATAGTGGCGATAATTGCCTACCCCGAAGGGCCTGACAATGCCAAATAGTGGCGACAATTGCCTACCCCGAAGGGCCTGACAATGCCAAATAGTGGCGACAATTGCCTACCCCGAAGGGCCTGACAATGCCAAATAGTGACCACCTGCCGAAGAGGCTACCATCAAATGGTCAGCAAGTCCTCCCGAACCTCCTAACACCCATGAATTGTGCAGCAACAAAGACGACATTGATTTGAGGTAAAAGATGAACTTTTATTGATGATGATGTAGATATTTACAGACTTTTGATGTACTGACAACAAATCTACTGAAAATATTTTCTGATCCTGCCAGCGTGCCAAGTGTTTTTGATTACTGAGCCATCTAATGCTTTCAAACGATAAGTCCCTGGCTTCGGAACCTCTGTGACTTCATAGGGTCCTTCCCAATTTGGCATCAACTTTCCCAGGTTCTGAGGTGTAGACGCTTCGACTTTTCTGAGAACAAAATCTCCTACTTCAAATCTGCGAAGCTTTACCCCCTTATTATAATGCTTGGCCACTCTTCGTTGGTACGCCGCCAATCTGATTAAGGCTATTTCCCTGACTTCTTCCAACAGATCAAGATTGGTCTTCAGTCCTTCCTCGTTGTAGATCTCATTGAATTGACTGACTCGAAGACTTGGAGATCCAATTTCAATTGGGACTAAGGCATCAGTACCATAGGCCAATCTGAAAGGTGAATCCCCCGTTGTAGTCCTCGGAGTAGTTCGATAGGCCCATAATACACTTAACAGCTCTTCTGGCCATCTGCCTTTAGCTTCGTCCAACCTACGCTTAATCCCGTTCAGTAGCGTTCTGTTGGTCACTTCGACTTGTCCGTTTGATTGAGGATGAGCCACCGAGGTCTTTCTGTGCTGGATCCCCAATTCTGCTAAAAAAGCTTCAAACTTCGATCCAACAAACTGACGGCCATTATCTGATATTATCACCTTAGGAATTCGAAACGGAATACAACTGATTCTTTCATGAATTTCAAACATTCCTGTTCCGTTATTGACCTAAGTGGCTTTGCTTCTACCCATTTGGTCATATAGTCTATGGCAACTATAACAAAACTGACCTGACCCTTTGCTTTCGGTAGTGGACCCAATATATCAACCCCCCAGACAGCGAAGGGTATAGGAGATAGGATCGAGTATAGCTCTTCCGGTGGCTGATGCGGTATTGGACTGTTGAGCTGGCATTTCTCACACTTCTTTACATATTCGGTAGCCTCCTTGAAGATTGTAGGCCAGTAGTACCCCTGACGAAGCACTTTATAGGCTAATGACTTAGCAGCCATATGGTCGCCACAAATTCCTTCATGCACTTCTCGGAGAGCGTATTCAGCTTCAGATGGAGTCAGACATTTTAATAATGGAGACGAGAAGGCCCTTCGGAAAAGATCCCCATCAATCAGAACAAAATTAGCACTTTTGTACTTAACTTTCGTAGCAAGCATCCGATCCGAAGGTAAGACGCCATCAGCCAAATATTCTATGTAGGGAGTCAACCAGCAGTTGGTTCGGTCAATGCACGTTACAACTTCATGATGAACACTAGGATGTTGTAGAATTTCCAGGTATACTGATCCTTCAAAAACATTAACATCCGTAGTGGCTAGTTTGGCGAGTGCATCAGCAATGGAATTGTTGCTACGTTCGACCCCCTGAAATTCATAGGATGAGAAATATTGAAGCCGATCCTTTAATTCTTTCAAATATTTGATCATTCTTGGACCTCGGGCTTCGTATTCCCCAGAAAACTGTTTAACGACTAACTGAGAATCACTAAAAATGACTATTCTTTGTACTTCAAGACTCTTCGCTAATCGCAAACTAGCCAAAACTGCTTCGTATTCTGCCTCATTATTTGTAGCTTTGAACTGAAACCGGATAGCCTGCTGCACTTTGAACCCCTCCGGGCTCGTCAAAATAATCCCTGCTCCACTGACGTCTGAAGTAGAAGACCCATCTACAAACAGCGTCCACGAACTCTCCTTCTGTTGAAGGACGACCACTGTCCTGTCAGATGCTTCAGCTTCGACCACGACTTCGTCAGCTTCAGAGAACGAGCATTCGATCATAAAATCAGCTAAAGCTTGCCCCTTGATGGCGGTTCGGGGATGATATTCAATGAAGAATTGAGATAATTCCATCGTCCATGCAGCCAATCTCCCTGATACCTCTGGTCTGCTCATAATCTTCTTCAAAGGTTGATCCGTGTATACTATTACCAGTCTACCCTGGAAGTATTGCCTAAGCTTTCGACTAGCAGTTATTAAAGCGAAAGCAAACTTTTTAATGTTTGGGTACCTGGTTTCAGCATCTCGGAGGACATGGCTCACATAATAAACTGGATGTTGCTTGCCTCCAACCTCACGTACCAAAACAGCTCCTATTGCCATCGGACTAGCTGCGAGGTACAAATATAGAGGCTCAGCAGGGACGGGTTTCACCAGTAAAGGCGTCGAAGATAAATAGGACTTGATGCTTTGAAAGGCGTCTTCACATTCTGAAGTCCATTGGAATGTTTTTGAATTCTTCGGCCCCTTCAATGTGTTGAAGAACGGTAAACATCTTTCTGCTGACTTGGACATAAACCTCCGCAAAGCTGCAATCCTTCCAGTCAGACGTTGAACATCTTTAAACGACTGAGGAGTCTTCATGTCCAGGATCGCTTGAATCTTCTCCGGATTGGCTTCAATTCCTCTACGACTGACGAGATAACCCAGAAATTTGCCAGCACCCAGACAAAAAGTGCACTTAGTGGGGTTCAGCCTCAAGTTGTGTTGACGAATAGTCTGGAAGCATTCTTCTAAATCATCCAAATGCTTATGTACCAACATGCTCTTGACAATCATGTCATCTACATATACCTCAATATTTCTGCCCAACTGATATCTGAAGATATGGTTCATCATTCTCTGGTATGTTGCTCCGGCATTAATGAGGCCGAAAGTCATTTTCTTATAGGCATATACCGAACGATACGTAATGAACGCCGTCTTCGGTATATCCTCTTTACACATGGAGATCTGATGATACCCAGAAAATGCGTCCATAAAACTTAATAGAGCATACCCCGAAGTGGCATCAATGAGTTGATCAATGTGGGGCAGCGGGTAGAAATCCTTCGGACAGGCCTTGTTCAGATCGCTATAATCAATGCAGACTCGCCATTTGCCATTATGTTTCTGGACCAGAACCACATTAGCCATCCACTGCGGGTAATCGATTTCAAAGATGAAATCAGCTGCCAGCAATTTTGCAATCTCCTCATCAATGATCCGTTGACGCTCCGGTGCAAAGATCCTTCTTTTCTGCCGCACTGGCTTCTTCGACGGGTCCACCTCCAATCTATGCTCCGCAATATCCCTGCTTACTCCCGGCATGTGCTGAGGTTCCCACGCAAAAATATCGACAAAACACCTCAGGAGCTCTATGAGGTTCGTCCGGAGAGGTTCCGGCAAGCCCGAACCTATTTTCACCGTTTTGTCCTCTTTGCTAGGAATGAGCTCTATTTCTTCTGTTTCTTCAGCTGGTGTGACCAACGGTTCGGAACTGCTTTCGGTGAAGGGTTCGACCTCAATCGCCATGGTTTGCTGCTGCTTCGATACCCCCACTCCCGAAGTGATAACGGCATTTCTATAACACCTTCTGGCCAGGTCCAGATCTCCTCTCACCTCCCCGACCCCATGAGCAGTGGGAAATTTGATTTTGAAATGGGGTATTGATGTTATAGCTTGCAAAGCAATTAAGGTAGGTCTCCCCAAAATAGCATTATAAGCAGAATCAACATGCACAACATAAAACTTGCAGATAATTTTTACCTGTTGGGGGGCGGTTCCAAATATGACCGGTAACTCAATAGTTCCGGCCACCTTAACCGGATCATTGCTGAAACCATAAAGAGGAGCCTCCTGCCCTATTTCCATTTTTTACCCCTCCAGATTCATTCTCTGATAAGCGTGGGCATACAGGATGTCCACAGAAGATCCATTGTCTACCATCATCCTCTTCATATCCACCGAACCCACCTGCGCAGTCAATACCAATGATCCTTCGTGTGGTTCGATGGCTTCCGAAGGGTAATCCTCATCAGTAAAAGAGATTACCGTATTCGGATAAGGTCTGTCGGTCTTCGGGAAGGTACCCGCCACCGACATTACCGAATCCAAATGACTTCGGCGCTTCCTTCCAACTAACTTTCCAGAAGTACCTCCGGTGATGACATCGATCACATGTCTGGCAGGTTGTCCCGTAGCTGGTAACGCCTGCTGAACTGGTTGAGCTGCCTGGACGGGTGTCTGGCCTTGTTGTTGATTATCTCTGGCAGCTATGTACTGAACTAAAGATCCACCCTGTATCTTTCTTTCGATAAAATCTTTTAAACTGGCACAGTCGTTCGTATCGTGACCCGAGGCTTGATGATAATCACAATACTTGCGAGGGTTACCTTTTCCGGGCTTGATGTTATCTCGAGGCGGTTCAAAGATAGGTTGGTTTTTGATTTGATCCAAGATAACAGCCCTATCTGCATTAAGTGCTGTGTAAACTCTATTCACTCTTTGAGGTGGAGCGGACGAACGTCCTCCACCTTGCCTCCAGTTGTTGTATCTCTTTGATCCGCCTTCGTGGCGGTCTTTACTCCCTTCATGTCTCTTCTGATCCGCATCAGCCTTATCCCCATCTGTCTCTTTGAACCGATCTGAAGGACGTTTGAGACTGTTCATGGCTTCTTCTACCACGATATAACCTTCGGCTTTGTCAAAGGCTTCGGCGAGACTCTTCGGATGGTTAAACATAAGTTTTTTCACCAACTTTTCCGATTTGACCAGATCTAAACCATTCTGAAACAGTCCTACAGCCTGTAGATCATTCAGATCTGCCACTTGGCCGACTGCTTCACGGAATCGTTTCACGTACTGGCCCAAAGACTCGTTAGAGGACTGTCGGACTTGAGCCAATGAACCAGTTGGCTTTCCTCTTCTTCTGTTGCTCCCAAAACGAGCATGAAATTTACTGCACATATCTTCCCAGGACGAGATAGAATCCGAGGGTAAAGTCCCCATCCACTGTCGGGCATCTTTTCTGAGTGTTGTGACAAACGTATGACATTTAGCTGCATCGCTAAAGTCATAATAGTCCATAAGTCGGTCGAATGCCTGACTATGGTCGTAAGGGTCCCCCGATCCATCATAACTCTCGATGTGGGGCAACTTCTTGGTGGGATCAGCCTTTTCACTAAGAATTTCCGCGGAAAAAGGGGAGGCCTTCTTTCCCGGAGTGTCTTTGGTTTTCTGTACTTCGGCAAGTTGCTTCCGAAGCTCTTTTAATTCTTTAACCAGATACTCCACGCCTTCTGGTTGTGATGATGCCTCCTTCTCTGGCAATTCCTTCTTCCTATAAACAGATCGGGTCTTTTCAACAGAACCTTCCATCCTAGAGGGGCTTCTCCTATGACGAGTATCTACAGGGCGGGATACCATCAGTAGACTCTCGGGAGTATGTCCTCTGGATATACTTCGTCTCTGAATTCGGGCACTGTGATGAGAATGTGCAATGACAAGTGCTCTCTTTGCATGCTCCGGATTGCGGTCTTTGGATCGACCTCTTCGTGAACTTCGTCTGTGCTCCCCGGACTCGACGGGGAGATATACCTTCTTCGATCTCTGAGGAGTAGGGCTCCGAGATCTTCTTCTTTCTCTAGTTCGACCTAGAGACTCCCGAACTGAGTGAGCAGGCTCTTTTCCACTTCGATGTCCTTGCTCTTCGGATTGGACATAACTGAGCTCTTCATCTCTTAATTCCGCCACACGAGCCATTTGCTCGGCTATGTCCTGTCGTTGTTTCATAAGTGCTTCCATGGCCTTATCCGCTTCATCTGCCATCTTTGCCAACCGAGAGGCTTTTTGCGTCTTGGTCATCTCGGTTTCGAGTTCTAGGCGAGGTGCCTTCTACTCGTTTCCGACCATGACCAGATTCTTTCTCTGTGGGGAATATTAGCTTGCGCTTTGCTTTGCCTACCGCCTTCGGTCGAGAATCTTCGGGCGAACGTTTGGATGCTGTGCTAGCATGGACGCTTATAGTTGGTCCCAAACGATCTTTGGCAGATATTCGCGGTGCTGAATCACTGACAGCCATCGGCTGTCCTTCGGGTGTAGATGTTCTGCTCTTCCCCATGAAAACTGGATAGAATAAAACAAGATGAGTGATTGAAAAATACTCAGGACACTAGAACTCAGCCCTCCTTCTAGCGCCAATGTTAACGCCAAGATCTTTCTCCACGTCCCAATCACGTAAGACGTTCCTGATCCTGCACAGTAAACACGACAATACCACAAGCTTGACGGCCGGACCGCCGGGGAATAGCTCAGGCGTGAGAGTAAGTATATGTGTTCACAAGGTTAACTCAAGAGGATGATCAAGTCTAGTGTAATGAGAATTGTGTTAATCTATGGTCGTGTGTGTGTAATACATACCTCTCTCATGAAGACTTACTCGGTGGGAAATAATATCTTTGCCTGGAATATTGTGCCACCTACTACCATCTGACATATCCCCATGATCTGATGGGTTCTGCCGGCTGCATGAAACCTGTACATTGCTTTTTGCTGCTGTTCACATCGCCGGCCGGCTATAATCCCATCCACATTAATGTATGGCAGGTATCTTGGTCAACTGTCATACTATATCATCATTACAAGTCAAAGTAATAGATATTAAATGACCCAATGGGTTGACCCATTGACCCAGCCCGGTTTCCATAGGGTTTAATGAAGTCAATATAATGATTGGGCCCAATAAGCCCAATGACTTAATTAATAAGTGAGCCCAATATACCCGGCCCAATATAAGAGAAATATCATGACCCAACAGCATTCATAAATAAATAATAGTAATAGTAATAGTAATAGATAGTACTGCTTTTCAAAAATGGATACATGCATGCATGTTGGGTTTAAGTTTAGCCACAAGGAAACTGATTCTCGCACGTGAATCAGAATAAATGACACCGATATCATACGTGACAGATCGGTTGGTTCAGGTGACCGTTATAGCATTAATATACTATTACTACTACTAGACAATTAATTGTTTGAATTCTCAGCCAATAATAATACTAGTATTACTCCTCTTGCTAATACTAATAGAGCAACACGATGATTGGGATAGGTAGTGCTTTTTATTTATTTACTTTTTTAAGAAAAAAACAAATATTTTATTACTAAAAGAGCCAAAATAAAAAAGACATAGATTAATTAAGGCATCAATTACAATATGAACAAGGATCATAGACATAGGAAACATAGATCCGTTGTACCAAACACAACAAATTAATTAATGAAAACTGACGTACATCACAAAAGTAACCAAAAAATTAAAACTTTTTGTCATTATTAATGCAATAATAATAATAATATTAATATTAATATATATAGGTACATATATACTGGATTTTGCATTCTATCTCGTAATAGAGGGGAGGAGAGGGAGGCAGTATAAAATGCTTTTCTATGGGATGGGATGGGATGGGATGGGATGGGATGGGAATCTCTCTCTCTAACTGCGAAGCATGCTACTGAATTTACATGCAAATCTAATTAATCATCATGTCGAATTTCGGTGGGACAAAAGGTGATCAGTTCATTACTAATTATATAATTAATTAGATTATATTAGATACGATACTAATTAATGCATGCTTAGTTTGTTGTTATGGTTGTAGTACTACTTTAGAGAGAGATCCGTTAGATGACGGTCGGTCGGTCGGTCTACTAGTACTAGTACAAGGCTCTGGAATTGGATTCTTCTAAGCTAAGCGTGGCGTGGCCCACTTTGAGTTCTTCTTCGGACGCAGATGAGATCAGATCAGATGCTTCATACTCATCATTTATTTCATCAAATATACCTACCTAGACCCTAGTCTAGTTTAGTTAGGCTATCATCTATTCTTCTCTCCCCCAATTTTAATTTCACCTAAATTTTCATTATCAACTTTAAATTAAACAACATACTGTGGGTAAATTTGATTCAAGAGCTAGTTTTTTATATTTTTTTTACATATGACTATAAATTAATGTTGATAGTAAATATATACAGACATATGTGTATACAATTAAAACAACACCTCCCTCTCCCTCTCCCTCGTCGAGCAAATCAATGTGAATTTAATAGATCAAGATCCTCTTTCATTTTGTACTACTATAAAATATAATTTCTTTATTTTTTGTATATTTTCTATCACCATCTCTCTCCTATTATCATGTTGTCACATTTTAACATATTTTAAATATGAACAATGAAATAAAGAGTCTCAAATTCATTTGAAATGGAGAGGATAATTTTATAGAGTTCCAAATAGTTAATTAAGACAAACAATTAGTTAAGTAGTTGTAATATAATTATCGAGATTCAAATTCATAAACCCATATATATGGGTTATGATAAATATAAAAATATTGAGTCATTTTATAACATTATTAATAAAATAAAATATAAATGAGATTTGTTTTTGTAAATTAGAAAGAGTAATATTTTTATAGAGAGACCATTTACGTTGTGCGAAACCGTGAAAATAAGAAGAGGCCATCTGCATCCATATTAGTTCTAGTTCTAGTTCTAGTTCTAGTCGGTCAGACAGTCCAAAACTCAACATTGTGGCCCCACCACCCATGACCCACCTTAAACGAAATTTAAAAATAATGGAGCTCACTTGGTGGCTTCCAATTTTAATGGGCCTCACATGGCCTGGTTAGTTGGCTCCTACTCTCATTATTCTCCAAACTTGTCCCCCCTTTCTTTCTCTATAACACAACCTTCCCGACGATTGTCTTGAAATTTTGAACTCAAATATAATCCCTCCGTTTTAAAATTCAACATATAATTTAACTTATAAACTCAAACAACTAGATATTAAATTTTAAATTAATCTAAATTTATTTAATTATAATTGATATAATTATTATATTTATATAGTATATAATAAAAGGTATAAATTCACAAAATTTATTTTACTTAATTTTTTATGAGTCATACTAATTTTAAAGTTTAATATGTCGTCGTTTAACTTCAAAAGTTAAATTATATATCTAATTTTAATTTGATGATGATGAGATATTATTAATGTATATTTGTATCAGTAGCTTTTGTAAAGTCCGTAATGAGAATATAATGACTTAGAATAGAAGAGCAAACTTGTTAGGTTAATCTATGGAGCTGATCAAATGTATAGAAAATAAAAATATAGTTCGTATAGTCACATTGAATGATCATAAAGCTACTCTAAGAATGTGTAAAGCTTATTGAAAATCGCATAGTTAGCCATGTTATTGTAGATCATTCAGAACAATTAATATAGCATAGTTTGCAAGGAATTCGTAAAGTTAAGGTAAAGTTCGTAAGGTGAAGTAAAGATCGCAAAGTTTGCTTAGAGATTATAGAGCAGATCGTAGAGTGTCCTCCAATTCGTAAAACAAGTCGACCAACAAGGTCTACTTATAGATTATAGAGCAGACTACATAGTGTGTTCTAATTCGTAGAACAAGCTGATCATATAGCAAATCGTAAAGTATGCCAGGTCTGACATTGATTCGTAGAACAAGCCACTGATTGCAAATTAAGTCTGTTCAGAGATTATAGAGCAGATCGTGATGAAATTTGCAGAATGAAGAACCCGAGATAAAACATCACGTGCCAAATCTCGAGTCCGGAACAAATCTAAGGTCAATTTCAAAGTCTGAATCGAATCAAACCATCCAAATAAGACCTTGTGGGCCCAAGTATAAATTAGGGTTCACATGTGACCTAAAAGAATTGAATGACAAACGGAAATGGCGGAAATAAATGAGCAAGACCTGAGAGAATCTTCCACGTGTCCCGAGGCAGAAGACACGCGGAGGCGACTCATTTTGGGAATTGATTGAGGGATTGGATTGGTGGCTAGAAGGGCAGGACAATCTGGGTATTACTCTAATGATTAAAGGGTATTTCTGGAATTTCCCTGAAGGCATGTGCCTTGCACATGACTACTTTCCAGAAAACCCTATAAATACCCCTTCCATTCCATTGGGAAGGGGACTTCTCTTGAGACGAAGGACTCAGATTCTTGGAAGATCAAGGAGACCCTTTTTGGTGACTTAAAGGCTTGGAGATTCCACCTAAAAGCACCAAAGGGGTTTGGACATTTCTCTAAACTCGAAGGACACTCAAGAAGGCTCTTGGAATCCCAATAACTCTAACACGGTTCCCGGATTCTAGGGGTTCTGCCACGCGTCATTGGAGTAATCGCCCCCCTGTCGTTCTCCCCTCTTCAATCAATCAATCAATTCCGTATTCTTCGTGGATTTCTCTCCTCCTCAACCAACACGAAACCCTAACCCTAGCAAGGTACGATTTCCTTGCCCACATTTCTTTGGCGACTCTGCTGGGGAGGTGTAGAATTCGTGAAGGGTATGCCCACAACTCGAAGTGGGAGAACTACAGGAAGAGCTGCTTCACCAACAAACAGCATTACCTCACCGGATCCAGTTCCGAGGCAAGCCACTCGAGCTTTCCAAGGCGCAAACTTGGATTTTGACCAACCACTTATTGAAGACGCTTCAGAAGGAAGTTCAACATCACCACATATGGCCAATCAACAACACACAAGCGCAGGAAGGCAAGGCGAGGATGCAGGTGGAGACCCGACGAATGCTGTGCAACTGGAGATGCTCAAGGCATTGAAGGAAGCACGAGAAGGGCAAGGAATGATGATGGCCATGATGCTGGAAATGCAGAGGAAGCAAGAGGAGATGGGGAATTTCCGCCAGCAGTTGATGCAGATTCCCACTTTCAAGGCCATGTTCCCAGGAAGTTCGCATGGGGAACAAGCAGGTGTGGAAGACAACAATAATGGTAGCAACAACAAAGAGAACCAGATTATACCTCCATTAACGGAAAATCAATCGGTTCCAATAATCAACTTGGAAGCCCAGAACAGTGGCGACATGCCACAATCTAGGATGGAAGCAAGCCAACCTCAGGCAAACATCATCTCAGCAACTATTCCATCATTTTCACGGGTGCAAATGCCAATCATTCCAAGCAATGTCCAGCGAATGAGCCAGCAACTTCCACCAGTGCCAGCTGTTCATGATGCAAGTGTTCATCAACCAATTTCTCTACCATACACACCGTCGATGCAGCAGTATATCACAACACCCCAGAGAGTTCACGCTACAAGCCCGTATGTGACGAAGGATGATATGATTGACGTGATCAATCAACTTCGCAGACAGACATCTCGACCCTCGGAGTTGGACTTTACTCCTCCTTACCTTGCACACATTCGGAGGCAGCCTTACCCAACAGGGTATATTGAGCACCCCCCGCAATTTCCAAAATACAACGGGGAGAAAGGAAATGCTAGGGAACATATTGCCAGATTTGTAGAGTCAATGTCTCCATGGCTAGGATATGATGAAGTAAACAACCACAACTTGTTGATGAGGGAATTCAACAAGACTTTGACGGATAGTGCCTTTAGTTGGTACTACAATTTGGAGAAGGGATCAGTCCATGATTGGGATGATCTAAAATTGCAATTTTTTAAGAAATTTTTCTATGTGCAGAAACAGGTAACCATCGTAGAGCTCATGCGATTCAAGCAGAAGCCAAACGAGGAGCTGTCAGATTACGTGGATAGGTTCAGGACCCAAGCACAGAAGTGTGCAGAGCCAATTGAAGAAAAGAACTTGGTTAGCATATGCAACAATGGTGCTTTAGACGCCTTCAAGCCCCACCTCATTACCAAAGCTTGTGATTCATTTGCGACCCTCTCATCTTTTTCACAAGACTTGGGAAGAATCATGACATTTCCCACCAGCCATGCGATGGTTACATGGAAGGGCAAGAGGACAGCAACTGTGGCTTTGGCGGATTCTCAGTCAAAACCACAAGGGGGCAAGAGGGAAAAGAATGAGAAATTTGAGCGAAGCAGAGAAAGGCATGAGGATAAGTATACCAGGATGCCAATTCCGGAGGCTATTACATGTAGCGAGAAGGCATTCAGGAACCTGTATGAACAATGGGTTGAATATGGAGTGGTGAAGCCTCCAAGGCCCCGGTTGGTTGTAACGGAAGAGATGAAAAGAAGACCAGACTTCTGTGTATACCACCAATACGCAGGACATTCCACTATGGACTGTTACAGTCTGCGAAGAATATACCATGAGAAGCTGGCGGCCGGGGAGATTGAACTAGGAGAAGAAACGTGCAACACTATCACCCATGGTGCAGTCCCGGAAGTCGAGAACCCAAATACTGGCTCTACCATCGAAAAACTCTGAAATACAGATGAATTAAAAATCCACCCAATATGGTGGTCCACCAAAAATGGTGGTTTTAAGTCCTCAGGAATATCCCTTGCCAAGTAATTGGATGACCAAGGGAGGAGGCACAAAAAAAAAAAAAAAAAAAATTGACGAATAAAAAAAAAAAATCCACCCAAGATGGTGGTCCACTCTAAATGGTGGTCAAGTCCTCGTAGACTGCACTTGCCAAGAAATTGGACGACCCAAGTGACGAGGCACCCGATTTCAAGTCCTCGTAGACTGCACTTGCCAAGAAATTGGACGACCCAAGTGACGAGGCACCCGAGTGTTACACTTTATCATCAAAAGTGAACGAGGCACCTGACTATAAGTCCTCATAAGTTATACTTTCACCTTCAAAAGTAATCGAGGCACCTGACTAACAGCCCTCGGAAGTTACACTTTCAACTTCAAAAGTGATTGAGGCACCTGAGTATAAGCCCTCAACCCCAAAAGTTACACTTTATCTTTAAAAGTGGCAAACGTTATGCTTTATTCGACAAAAGCAAAAAAATTGCACTTTATCTCTAAAAGTGGTGAACGTTATGCTTTTTTCGATAAAAGCAAGATTTATTATATGAAACGTTATGCTTTTCGTTAAAAGCAATTTGATTATCAATAAATTTGTCAAACTTTCACTTATACTTGATTATTTCTTCTGATTTATTAAAAAAAAGAAATATGGATTCAAGTGTTAGTTTACATGAAATATATATACATGAATTTTCTGATACAGGAAATGGAAAAAACTACGAAAGCCATGATCTAAGGTTTGCTCCTCTAGAGATTCGCTCTTCTAGGACTTTCGTTTTCAAGGCTTTCAAAACATCAAGCTTCAAGAAGTGAAGACTTCAACACTTAAAAATATTCTGCGCGATCATCTCACCAAAGGCGTGACTCACGCGCAGGGGGCAAATGCTTACTGGTAGATGACATAAACATCCTCCAGAGTAAAGGTGCATTCCCCCCAAGTAGTGACGAATATGCATGTGGAGGAGCACAACGATACGAGTGTCCCTGCATAGCTGGATGCAACGAAAAATGTCATAGCTGGATGCAAAAAAAAAAAAAAAAAAAAAAAAATTATGGCCAGATGAATTAGACAAAAATGTAAAGAAGTAGGCCATTAGGTTGGTCCCCCCCTAAGGGTTAGCCCATAGGGTTTAGCCGCCTAAGGAGCTCTCCCCTCTTACATTTAACTTTTCCTTGCTCGTTGAAGCAACTGATCGGAATAAATACTACTTCGCCGGAATATCCGAGCCAAGATCCTTGTTAAGGTGAAATGGCTCGGAATAAATCCTTCCTCATTGCGGTGTTATTTTTTTTCAGAATATCCGAGCCAAGGAACTTGTTAAGGTGAAATGGCCCGGAATGGATGTTTCCTCGCTATGATGTTGCCCTTTCTTGGAGAATTTCCGAGCCAATGACCTTGTTAAGGTGAAATGGCTCGAAATAAATCCTTCATCCTTGCGGTGTTCCTTTCTTCCAGAATATCCAAGCCAATGACCTTGTTAAGGTGAAATGGCTCGAAATAAATCCTTCCTCCTTGCGGTGTTTCTTTCTTCCAGAATATCCAAGCCAATGACCTTGTTAAGGTGAAATGGCTCGGAACATATCCTTTCTCCTTGCGGCGTTGTCCTTTCTTTCAGAATATCCGAGCCAAGGACCTTGTTAAGGTGAAATGGCCCGGAATTGATGTTTCCTCGCAATGATGTTGCCCTTTCTTGGAGAATTTCCGAGCCAAGATCCTTGTTAAGGTGAAGTGGCTCGGAATAGATGTTTCCTCGTTACGATATTGTCTTGTTCTTCGTGAATATCCAAGCCAAAATCCTTATCAAGGTGAGATGGCCCGAAAAATATATATTACAATCACCTGAAAAATAAATAACGAAATCAAAAAAAAAACGTCAAAAATACGAAAATGAATCCGAAGAATCAATAATGTGGGCAACAAAAGAAAAAAAATTGGGAAACTGGGTATTTGAAAATGGGTATGCTGTTAAAAATAAAAATAAAAAAAAAAATAATAACAATTCGTGGAATCAATATGATTCACTTCCTGTTGCAATTCTAAAATATATATATCATATATGAATACATTATATATATATATATATATTATACTTGAATCAGTAGCACAAACATAGTGATTCTTAAACTTTGAAAGTAAAATATATATATATATATAATGTATCCGGTGTGAAGATGCACAGGTATATATTATATAATGTATATATATATATATATATATATATATATATATATATATATTATATAATGTGCCTTTTGAGAGCCATGTATATATTTCTGAATGCTTGTCAATTTACTGGCACCAAATGGTTCAATCATGCTACTTACTCTGTTAATACGCCTGTGGAAGGTGGAAGCCTTTGGTCTAGTAAAATGAATTGCTAGAATTAATTCATGTCAATCCCCATGAATGACTACGCGATATCATCAATCAAGGAGAAAAGATCTTGAGTTTAAAAATAATAATAATAATATTATTATTATTTTATCAAATTAAATTATTCTTATTTTTTAAAAAAAAAAATACTAGACTTTTGGAAAATATTTTTTGTAAAATAATTCCTTCATAATTTTATAAGTATATAAATAAAAATGATTTGATTTTTGTTTCCAAAATATGAATGATTTGAGCGTATATACATATATATATATATATATATATATATATAAGGGGGATTTTATTTAATTATATATATACATATATATATATATATATATATTATTAAGGAAACAAAGATTTCCTTTGTTATCAAGGAAACAAAGATTGTGCAGAATTTGGAGAAGATTTTCAATATATTATGGGAGAGCTCTCCTAAGGGGTCCCCTTTCCAAGATTTTTTTTATTTTCAGGACTTGCAAGATCGAGCTCCGCACATTGTTCAGAAATTTGAAACATGACTCAAAGATTCGAAGAAATTTGCACGATCGCCACTCCGAAGGTGTGACTCACGTGCAGGGGGCAAACCTGCTAACCAAGGTTCTGTTGAATACGGAGTACTACTATTGATCATCACGAATATGTAGAGGCAAACCTGCTCGACTTCATTGACGGGTTGATGTCCGCCACGTGTGTGAGTTGTAGTTGGGCATTACAATATTTGTGGGTATGGAATATTAATTAATTCAATTGCAAGTTTGAAACTGCGAAAACGTGGGCATATCAAGTTTGAAATTGCAATTTTCAATTGCAAGTTTGAAATTGCAATTTTCAATTGCAAGTTTGAATTAATTAATATGCATATCAATTTTATATTAATTAATTTAATTGCTAGTTGTAGTTGGGCATGCCACCCGTACGCATGCACAATCACCGTGCATATATTGAGCACAATCATTGTTCATATCCTTTGTTTTCAAGATTTCCAAAAATAAATATATATAACTGATTTGGTAATATATAATTTATCTTGATTTAATTTTTTAATATATATATATATATATATATATATATATATAAACATTTGACTTTGTTTTCAAGATTTACAAAATAAAATATATATTATTTATCTTGATTTAATATATGTATATATATACATATACATATATAATAATGATAACAAAATAAATTATAGAAACAAATATTCTATTTCTAAATTAATGGGAAGGATTTGATCTAGTTTCCAAAATATTAGAAATAATTTGATATTGTTTTCAAAAAAAAAAAATATAAAGAATGATTTGATAAAATTTGTATATATAATCTTGATTTAGTTTTAAAAAAAAAAAAAAAAACGTTATCCAATCTGGTTTAAAAAAAAACGTTTGTCATTCAACTTTTAGAAAATATTTTTGAAATTCCTTCCTAATTTATTCTATAAATATAAATAGAAATGATTTGATTATGAATGATTTGATTTTTTCCAAAATATGAATGATTTGATTTTCTATAAAAAAAGGATTTGATCTTATTTACAAGTCAAAATAAGGTTTGATTTTATTTGACAAATATATAATTTATTTTGATTTAGTTTCAATATATGTATATATATATATATATACATATAAAAATTAATTAGGGAAACAAATATTATGCAAGGCTTAGAAAGATTTGATAGAGAATTTTCAAAGATATAATATTGCGAGAGCTACCATAGGTTCCCTCTCCTATGATTTTTTATTTTCAGGACTTGCAAGATCGCGAACTCTGCAGATTTTTCAAAAATTTGAAGCATGATTCAAAGAGTTGAAGTATTTTGCACGATCGTCACTCCAAAGGCGTGACTCTCGCGCAGGGGGCAAATGTGGGCCCAAGTATAAATTAGGGTTCACATGTGACCTAAAAGAATTGAATGACAAACGGAAATGGCGGAAATAAATGAGCAAGACCTGAGAGAATCTTCCACGTGTCCCGAGGCAGAAGACACGCGGAGGCGACTCATTTTGGGAATTGATTGAGGGATTGGATTGGTGGCTAGAAGGGCAGGACAATCTGGGTATTACTCTAATGATTAAAGGGTATTTCTGGAATTTCCCTGAAGGCATGTGCCTTGCACATGACTACTTTCCAGAAAACCCTATAAATACCCCTTCCATTCCATTGGGAAGGGGACTTCTCTTGAGACGAAGGACTCAGATTCTTGGAAGATCAAGGAGACCCTTTTTGGTGACTTAAAGGCTTGGAGATTCCACCTAAAAGCACCAAAGGGGTTTGGACATTTCTCTAAACTCGAAGGACACTCAAGAAGGCTCTTGGAATCCCAATAACTCTAACACGGTTCCCGGATTCTAGGGGTTCTGCCACGCGTCATTGGAGTAATCGCCCCCCTGTCGTTCTCCCCTCTTCAATCAATCAATCAATTCCGTATTCTTCGTGGATTTCTCTCCTCCTCAACCAACACGAAACCCTAACCCTAGCAAGGTACGATTTCCTTGCCCACAGACCTTAAACAACTTTTAAAAAATAAATAGTAATATTATAATTTGATATTCATAATTTAACTTTTAAAAAATAAATAGTAATATTATAATTTGAAAGGAATGGAATATACTTTTCTCATATATGTATATATAAACTGTTTTTAGTACTATTTTTTGGTTGCAAAATACTACTACTACTACTACTGCTACTAGTATATAACCCAAATTCCAAGGAAAACAAAACATCCCTTTCCATCCCATATATCGTCTCCATTAGTTTTCTGAAAAGAAGAAACCTTTTTCTCCCCCTAATATTTAAGCCATTTCCATCTTTCAGAATCCCCAGATTTGCCGAGAGAGCACAGCACCAGCACCTAGCCTAGCTCCCAAGTCCCAACCATACATATTTATCCAAAAATATAGGAGTAATAATTGCAGTGGGACGAGAAACGACGCCGTTGCTGTCGCTTACACTTAAAAGCCTAAAATCAAATCAATGGCATTGAACGAGAGAGTTTTGATTTTATTCATTCAAGGTGTGAGGTGGACCCACCCCTTCTTTTTTATATAACAAAATAAGCACACGTGCATGGGTGGGTGGCTTGAAAAGCTGTGCAACTTCTTCACCCCGATATTCCATCCAAAAATGGTGTATGAGGTGAGAGTTAAGCATGAAAACTAAAAATTTAAATATTTAATGAAAGGAAATTATTCAAATAAATGTTCATGTGATTTTTATATAGGAGTATATTATTATATGGCCACTGGCCTTGCCTTCTTAGTAAGTAGTAGTAGTAGTAGTATAATGGTACACCAAATAAATAAATGTGATTACATTCTTTTTAATACGAAAAAGAGGAAAAAAGCAAAACCCGAGAGAGAGACTTCGCAAATCTAAAAAAAATACTAGTACTAGAAAAGAAAAAGAATCTTGATGCCTGCCGGTTTCCGGTAAAAATTCCGTCTCACTATGATTGCTTGGACACCGTTTCAGCCAATTTTCCGATTCTCTCCGCGACCTCAGGAGACAGCTTCTTAGACGGTTTTTTCCCCTTCACCGGTCTAAAATCGAAACCAAATGCATCCGAAACCTCCTCCGAGCTCCACCCGGCTTTCTGGAGTGAATCCGAGAACCGGTCCGCTTTCAAAAGCAAAGCATCCAACACAGCTTGATTATCTAAACAAACCATCTCGCCTTCCAAGAACCCTGATGCTGACACGTGTACGATCTCATCCACGTCCGATTCAGCCCACCCGCCTTCTCTCAAGACCGACCCGACCTGCTCAATGTACTCTGTCACCCATTTCGGTATTCCTGATCTGGGCGCTATGTCAAAATACCGGTCCGGCGACGATGATGAAGAAGACGAGGAGTTGGAATTCCTGCGGCGGCGATCCACTGCGGCGTCGCTCCAGAACTCCACCCATCTTGGCGTTCGCCCCCCGCTGACTGCGTCTAAACTTCTCCGCGAGAAATTCCATGAGGTGCCTGCTGATTTTTCACTCATGGAGCGTTGTTTGGAGAGAGAAAACGGGTCGGAGCTCTGAAACAAGGAAGATTCTCTATCGAAGAAGTCTGACAAATCATACCCACAGCAGAAAAACAGATTCTCATCCACGAAGAATATTGGGTTACCGGCTAAAGTAGGATTACAAGGAATGTAGCAACGATTGAAAATGGGGATCAAGAGTGGAGCTTTCCTTAGAGCATTTCTTGCTATTTTGAGGGCCTTTTCCGGGTCGACAGGTCTCGGACCCCAAGACTTAAACCACAGAGCGTTACGGGCTATATGGAAAGATATGGCGGCGATGGGGAGGTCAAGGGAGGCTCGGAGTTGAAGCCGAGCGGAGCCAGAGGAGCGCCAGTCTGGAAAACCGGGTCCGACGGGTAACCCGGCTGAGAGGATGGCTTTGAGGTCTGGAGGGAAAGCGAACCCGAACTCCGCTTCCGCTCTGGCGAATTCCGGCTCGGATATTCCAGCTTGCACTTGGGTGCGAGAGCTTTTGAGGTGGTTGATAACTTTATCAGCGAGGGAAGTGAAGGAGAGGAGGCTGTTACGGGCGGGTTGCGGGGTGGAGGGCGTTGAGGCGGCGGCTCGGGCAGATAGACGACGTAGACCGGCCAGGTGAGCCGGGTTGAGCCCGGCCATTCTCCGATCTACGTCAACCATTATTGTAAATGGGTTAAAGATTGTGGTGATATAGAGATTTGCTATGTTGTAATAGGTGTGTGATTTTTATTTTTATTATGGAGAGAAGAATATGTAGAGCAGAGCGGCGGAGTGTGAGAAAACTAACGGTTGAAATGGAGGTTTGGGTTTGTAAAGAAAACTGTGCTACGTACTTATAGATGGTGGTGGAGTGTGGGCCCACATTGAGATTGTGACAGTAGACTAATTTTCTTATAGAATGGAGTAACAATCTTCACCAACACCTAAAACTAAAAAATGTCTCCCCTTTTTTTTCCTTTTTCATTTGATTTGTACTACTACTACTACTACTACTACTACTAAACATAACATGATAGCCGATGAGAGTTTTTTTTAATTATAAATTAAAATCGAAAAATGTTACGCATTTATTAATGATTTGCATTGTACAATTATTTATAGTTTAACAGATGGATTAGATTTATTTAATTATGAAAAGGTTTGTTGTAAGTTGGCTAAACGAAGAAGAACGTTTACAATACACACAAAAATGCTTCAGTTTTATTTAAAAATCTGGAGTGTGACTAAAAATAGAATTAGACTAGTTAATTAATGTCAAGATTGATACAAAAGGGGTGAAGTTTGTTTCATGATTTTAATAAAAGCTAAGCTAGTAATACTCCATAATAGTAGTAATTAATAAGGGGTGCATGATATTGATAGATAGTTAATCATTTGGTCCGTATCCGCTCCTTCCGTTTCTTAATATAAGTCGTTTTAAAAAAATATTTTTGTTCCTTAATATAAGTCGTTTGAGAATTTCCAGTAAGCATTAATTGCTTAGTTTCCAATATTATCTCAAGTATTAAATGTAACTTTGGTTCTCTCACTATTTTCGGTTCAATAAATAATAATATCTTATTTTCAATACAAGGGCAATATAGACAATTGATATTATAGTTAATGTTATACAATCATTACCTTAATACTTGTGCACAACTCTAAAATGACCTGTTTATGGCTAACTATAATTTACTACATCAAGTACTGCTATATAAAAAGTATCATATTTTTATATAAAAATAAATAAAAACAAAATTTATTCTTTAAAACGTTAATTAAATAAGAAAGGAGGGAGTACTAACCAAGATTAACTAATATTGAGGTTTCCGACCCAACCCACACACCAATTGATTTATACAGTTTGGCTGTATTCATATACGGGTTGCTTTTATTAAAAAAAATTAAAATACTTCTCAATACAATTAACTCCAAATTAAAATATTTTAAATACAATTAGTCCCAAATTAAAATACTTCTAAATATAATTAACTCCCCAAATTAAAATAATTCTAAAGTCAATTCACCCCAAATAATATTGAATTTGAAAATATTAAACTAAAAATTATATCAAATAATGTTTAACAAAAAAATAAAGATCAAAGAATTAAGACTCTTTTTAATTATTAAAAATTCATACAAATGTAATAAAGCAATAATTTTTCTGAAATTTGGATATTTTTTTAATGATTTTTTGTGTTAGTGTTGTTTATGCTTTATGCTTATATCAATTTTTATTTTAAAATGATGAACAACAATATTAACATTTTTTATTTCAAAATGATGAACAACAGTATCAACATTCAATTTTTTCAAAACAAAAATTAAAAAAGGGGCAAATTTTCTTCGAAAATGATGAACACCAACATTAACATTCAATTTTTACGAAACAGAAATTAAAAAAAAGGCAAAAAAATGGGACCAAGAAGAATTAGAAGAATAAGAAAAAGATAAATAAATGAAAATTTGAGATAAACCTTAACACTCTGTTTCTGAGTTTTAAACAGAAAAGAAAATAATAGAAAACTTAAATTAGAACAGAAAAGAAAAGAATAGAAAACTTGAAGTTTTACTTTGTGTTGTTTCTGAGTTTTTAATAGAAAAGAATAGAAAATTTAAAATTAAGGACATGAGTTGTAATTTAAAATTTATTATATTAAAAAATGAGGATAATATGGGAATTATAAAAATATTACTTATTCTAATTTCTTTTCCGCCCAAATCAGGTCAATTTTGGACAGAAAATTTTGAGAGGAAAAGTGGCCAAGTTTTCTATCAATTTCTTTTCTTTTCTGTTTATTAAAAAACTCAGAAACATAAGAATTGAAAAAAACTTAATTTTTTTGTTCATTTCGTTTCTTTTCTGTTCATTTTAAAACTCAGAAACAGAGCGTAAATCTCTCACGGAGCTCTTCCTCCTACTCCTCTTCTTAAGAGATGAGACACAGATCTGAAAATGGTACATGTCCCCCGCTCCCCATCCCCTGCCTCCCCCTTGCTCCCCTTCCACGGAATCACTTTCACAGCAAGATCCAAATTGAATCCATCCAATACAAACCCAACCCCTAACCTAGATTTTCAATCAAATCCTCACTCTCTGTCACTCTCCAATTCAAAAATGTCAGGCCGAGACAAGGGTTGGGCAAAGGCGGGGTTAAACGACACTGTAAGGTTATCCAGGACAACATTCAGGGGATTAATAAGTCGGCGATTCCGAGGCTCGCGGAAGAGGCGGAGTGAAAAAGATAAGTGGGTTCATCTATGAAGAAACAAGAGGGTTTTTTGAAGATTTTATTGGAAAATGTGATTTGTGATGTAGTAACATACACTGAGCACGCTTGTAGAATTTGTTATTAATTGCTGATAATAGCACTGATCTACATTTTTAAAATTCAGGTTTGTGCTAGTTAGAGTTTGTGTAAACGAGAAATTCTTTGTGATTCTTGTGAATAGATGGATGATACTGATTTAAAATTGATTTACAAAAGATTTGAGATTGAAAATACCTATGTATTCATGGATTGATTCTTTTTTTTACAAGTCAACCCGTATTCATATTTGTCCGGAAATGTAGGTATTTCTAGCCGGATTTTGAAATTGGGGGTTAAATTGTATTAAATCAGATATTTGATGTATTAAATTGTAAGTCCAAATTCTTTGAGGATTCAATCATAAATATGGTGGTACTTGATGTAACAGAAGTGTAATTAGTCCCTTAATTTATTTTCTTTTTCTTGGACTGTGATTATTGTATACCAAAAATGTTTATAGATTATAAATTGCAAACCTTGGTTAACATATATACGTATAGCAAGTAGCAACATCTTTAATTAATTAATTGTAACTTGAACACTACTCGGCCGGTCTACATTTGAGAGGGAGAGGCTGGACTTTGAGGTTTGCAGGGCCACATGGATACCACAATTAACTTGAAAATACCTGCAGTTAATTTACATTTTTTCTTTTATGAGTTTTGAGTTTAATTTAATCCTATTAATTAATTGAATTTAAATAAAAATTAAAAGTGTATTTGATAGTCGAGATTAAGATAATAATATATATTTCAAATAAAAATTATATATTATATTTTGGAGTAATTATATTCAAAAGTGAGTATAGAAAATAGTGTATTGTTATTTGTAAAAATAATTTTTTTCAAGTCCCACGTTAATAAGAAGTAAAACTGTTTCATACTTTATAAACATAAAAGGAATAATTAATTTATTTGTGATTAATTTTTTAAGTGTGTAAGCACCACCTGCCTGCGTTTACACACTCTTGAAAGTTGTCAGGTTCACAAATTTCAAACATCCCCTTTTCGATTTCATAATGTACATAGATAGATAAATAGATAGACAGATAGATATAAAGTTTACACAATCCAAATAGCGCACTAACTTAATTTAGATTAGGAAAAACACCAATAATGGTTGCAATTTTTGAAACCAAGGGAACATGCACCTTTTATTTACTTTATCCAAAATACTTGAATAATGTTAGAATATATTCTAGATATAATTATAAAAGTTGGTATCTTTTTTATTATGTATAATTTAAAATAGGTACATCTTGATAAATAAGTTGTGTAACGTAAATAAATGTTAGTTACTTAATTATGCCTATAAAAAGATCAATTAATATCTCTTGTAATAAATGAAATATCATTCAATACATGAATTATCTCTTTATTTTCTACAAATAATTAAATTTGATAACAACTACACATATATCGCATGTGTCATCTACATCCTTGCTAAACCATGCAATAATATTGTATTTCAAAAAGTTACAAGCGAAGAGGGACGAGAGATCATATGCATGTGGAGATTAGATTTGTATGACTAAAGAGTGGATGGAGCAGACAGAAATGTCACCACTGGTTGTGCAAATCTGAAACCAATGGGGGCAAACTCCATGCAATGCAAGTTAAAGGGATTAGATATATAGATAGACATATATATATATATATATATTTATATATAGACAAACACACATTGTCCATATATATATATATATATGCATGTATGGATCTAGTTCTAGTAGCCAGTAGGCAATTAAGGTGGGGTGGCAATGCCGTGCATCTAATATATATGCATGCATGGGACAACCAAAATCAGCTTCCCTCGTGAAAATGAAGTGGGCATCATTGCTCCCTTGTCGATCCTCTCCTCCATTGGATTATACATATATGTTCCCTTTAACTCTCTGATTAGTCAATTGATCAATTACTCCTTTGCCTTTTATATAATTAATGAAACCTTATGCATCAAACACACTAATAATATCTTAATTAGGAGGGGTCAGAAAGATGCATGCGTGGGTGCGTGCACCACTAATTCATTAATCACTCTCATATGACATGTATGTTTCAGTAGTTGAGTTGATTAAGTTAGGTTTGGTGTGACCAAACTGATGGGACACACCTATATATATATATTACGTACTACTCCACTAGCTAGGTCTTAATTGGAAAATTCCAATAAAATATCTTTCAACTTGGGTTGCAATTTGCATTGTAATTTTGCTCCTAATACAAAGAAATCATGACAATGGTCTAAATTTTTTAATTGTTTTGGATAATCATTTATCTATATAATGGATGGATGGAATATAGGTTAGGTTAAGAATAAAAATAGAAACTTTGATTACTAACATAGCCACATTCTTCATTAATTTTGTTAAAGGAGCTAGTGACAACTTTGACAAACTTCCGACTAATCCTCTTTTAAATTCAAATTTAAGAAATTCCTCTTCTTATTCGGTTCATTCTCTCCAAAATTAATAAAACTCACAAACAGACCTTTATTTTGTACATTGGCCTAGCTCACTATTTAATTTAATTATAATGTGTGTTGTTGAGACTGAGTGTGTGTGTAGTAACGAATTTGTTGGACTGACTAATATTAATATAATATTCGATGTTATGGTGCAGTGATTAACGACAAATATAGCATTAATTTAAATGGTGAGATCGAATTTTGATTAAGATAGAGAATAAAATATTGAAGCTAGTGATTATAAGATGGGAAGGCATGAATGCAAACAAATTAAAGAATAGAATCATGTTGTAGGACACTTTGCCATCTTATTAATTTATACCCTAAAAATGTTTAAATTTAATTAGGCTGAGAGAGAGATTCACGTCTCATGTGCTTCATAATCCTTCTTATAATTAATTAAATAAATGGAAAGAGACATAGTCGGCTATATATATATATATATATATATATATATATATATATATATATAGATTATAGGGAATAATGGGTCGTTAAAGCCTAAGATTAAATGGATTGAGATTCTTTACTTTATTGATTAACTTTGATAAATCTAAGGTACATAATTTAATATTATATTTAGAAGGGGCTTCAAAAAGTAAATGATTTTGAAAGGATTATTATAAAATTAATTTAGATGAGCTAGCTAGGGGTTAATTGTGATGCAAGCTTTCTTATTAGGGTATATATATTAGGGAAAAGTCTTGACAGACCGGTTTTTTAGACCGGAAAATTGGATATTTTTTAATTTAATTTAATTTTTTTATTTATAATTTTCAAAAAATGTATAGTATTTATTCTAATAAGAATTTTTATAAAATATAGTGTTTTAGGTGTAATATGGATACATATATAAAAACAGAGTTATACAGACTGTATAACCCTGTTTTTGTATATGTATCCAAATTATACCTAAAATACTATGTTTTGTAAAAATTCTTGTTAGAATAAATACTATACATTTTTAGGGAGTCACGAGCCCAAAAAAAAAAATTGAAAAATGTCCAATAAAAATGTATATCCTTATATGGATATAGTATTTTTATATATACCAGGTCTAGGTCTAGGTCTAGATCTAGGTGGACCCTTCATACATACCGCTCATTAGTGTCGATATCTTTCATCAAATATAGGAGTGTTTATTAATGGTCATGTACGTCTCATGTCTAAGTTAGATTAAAGCTCATAAAGTCATGATGATGCATGGTGAGATATTTTGGGCAACTTGACATTCAAAAGAAAACAGTATATAGATCCAATTAGATCATGTATAGTTGTTGTTTGGTCATAATTCGGATCTCACCAGATCAGATCAGCTGTTGAAATAAATAAATCATTTTCATTTTAGCATGGTTAATTTGATCATCTCCTCAAAAATCTTAATTTGGAGCTTTGGATATAACTTGCTGTTAAGGTAAATACTATTATATATATATATATATAGAATGCATCCATCCATCCCTCGTACAGTGGTTGAACTTTTTACTTGATTCTATCTCCTTTGTATTTGTAGATAGATATATAGGTATTATAAGTAGCTAAAAAATGTGAATAAGAATGGAAGATTAAATTAAATATATGGGGATCTCTCATCTATCTATCTATCTATCTATCTATCTTTAATGAATCCCGTGTGGTGTGGTGAACAGGTCGGTCGGTTTATTAAATAAAGGCCAATAAAGAAAGGAAATTGATCCATCAATGTCACTAGCACCAACCTGTATTTCATACTACCAACATCATTATTATCAAGGAAGGAAAAACAAAACAAACAAACAGTTTCCTTTTTCACAATAGAAAAACATGGCAACTAATGATGAATCAAGGATTTTCATATCAACTTGCAAGAAATAAAGCTCATCCCTGCTTGTATTGATTCTTCATGGAAGTATTTTTATTGTATAATAATAATAATAATGGTTTTCTTAATATATATATATATATATATATATATATATATATATATATATATATATATAAAATATAATTTTCTACACTACTGAAAAATGCATATCTAAGAAATGTAACAATATTGTCTTTAGCTTCCAAACTGTTCCTAGGGAATGTAGGACACCGACTGCTTCATCAACAAATTGAAGAGAGTACACCACATCTTAATCAACATCTACAAGAAACGCCCAACTCAACCCTGTCAGGGGATTCTACTAACCTCGTCATTCTACAAAACATCTTCATCATTTCCAGTTCAACCAAATTTACCTGCTTACTTCACTGATCACCATCCAAACAAACAAACACACTTGCCTGCTGATGACATGTTTATTTTAGAGCCCTTCAGTTACCAAATGCCAACTGAAGCACATGGGATAGTTGCATACCCAATCTTCTCAAAATGCTATCAGTTTTTCCTTCCCAATAAAAACTAAACATTCAGTTTAGCTCACAGGATATGCCTAAAACTAATAAAAACAATAAAAAGGTAATTTGAAATCAACAAGTCCAAAAACAAATGAAGCATTATCTTAAAGGAATAATATTACTGATTACTGGGCAATGCCACGCGTCATAAGACTACATAATCAGTTACATAGCAGTTAGTAGATCACAAAGCATACCGATCGCCCACATCATTGTACCATCTAAACCATTCCCTATAAAACCACCATGCATTTCAAATATAAGCGCATCAAAGTAACTGCAGCCTTCTATGCCTTATATTTCTTAGTAGGCCAATTCCTCAATCCTCACCTAACAACTTCAATTCCAACACTTGCTCGAATATCATTGTCAGTACCTAGAACGGCTTCTCACCCTGCAACTATAAGCTTTTCATCAGGTCTCCCCGCAATCCAGAAAGATCACACATTGATAACAGACGTAAACCTTATGCTTACCGAGGTGAGCGGGAGCGGGAGACAGAATTGGAGTGTGAGCGGGAATGTGAATAATGTCTTCGAGAACTCCCGTCTCTGCTTCGACTTCGGCTGCGCTGGTATCTTCTGTAATAAACCCAAAAAATTTCTTTTTATCCAACACATCAGAAAAATAATTTCATTTACAAATTCAAGATGACACTGGACGGGAGGGCCGAGGGGGAGGGATTGTCTTATCTTATTTCACTATCAAAACATATCTAGTAAAAAGTTCTAACAAAAACCCATAAATAGTAGAAGCGCCCAATGCTTACAGACAACAGCATATCTTCTATGTAACCCTACATTTGTATAGAAATCTCACCAACTCTTTTGAACTTATATATAAGAGAGAGATCTAGAGGAAAAAGAAGAATAAAATATCAGCATCAATGTTGGGTGTACGGAAATACAACTTGCTAAAATATCAGTTATTTCTGAGTTTATCATTTGGTCATCCACTTTCTCATCTTTCTTCAGCTATCCGATCATTAAAAGAGAAGATAATTTTTTATGTATGATGTGCAAAGAAAGATTCTCTCCACATTACACATGAACTCTTCATCCAGAATTTGGTAACAGATAATAGCACTAATGAACTGTCAAACACTAGCCTTGTAACGTATTATAAGAAATTCAATATGCAAATTGTATTATTACCAGTGAGACTGTATAACCAAAGGACAAGCCTCTACCTTGCAGGCTACGTCCTACCTACATTTGCAATGTTTTGCATCAATGATCATCTTAAATTAGGCAAAGAACCAATCTGTGATACAGAGACCGAGAACAGAGTTACAAAATACTCCTATTGTCATAGCGAACTATGTATTGGCACTTGCATAAGTGCAATTAGATTCTAAGAAAATGCCTAACTATTCTACGCATCCATATAAAGCGGCCACTGTTTTAGACTATGTAGCGTACCGCATTTTAGACTCTGTTTTTCTTTTTCTTTTCAGTGCGCACAAAGACAGGAGTTTATTAGCAACCTATTTTTAATATTTATCAATAAATTATAAAAACCTTAAAGTGAATAAAATTCCAAAATAACCTTCATTTGAAATGACAAAATTATGAGTTGACATTATTTGCAGCCATATATCCAACTTCAATGTACAATGAACAAAGAAATTTAAAATTACCTCCGAGGAGAGTGACTGTAACTTCTGCTCCGGCTCCGGCGCCTATATCGACTTAATCGGCTAGTTTCTGCAAGTTTCTCAAGCCTCTGCCACTCTTGTTCTCGTTTCTTAGCCATTTCAACAGCAGTATCTTTCTTAACTATACAAGCAGTTAGTTGGGTCACAATTAAAAAACAAAATTATAATGAAAATAAATAGGGGGTAAAAGATTGCTATTTAGTCAATTTTCTACATTACATACTCTGTTTGTTTAGTTGTTTGCTCATAATCCGTTTCAGCCGCTCTTGCGGTGTTTCCTTTTTCTCCCCCTGTTGTTTAGAGAGACTCCCACTACTAGTTGCCTTACTTAACTTTGCCAACGCCGAGGATGTGCTGCCGATGCATAAGAATATACAGTACTAAGTGTACTAATTCATGAAGGCCACGATATAACTAAAGCATAAAGACTACATAAATATCAGCTAGAAGCCCATATAATATACCTTACTGGTTGTTTCAACGATTTGGCATTTTTTTCCTTATCAAGTGATACACCCGATGCAGGATCAATGTGAAGGGCCTCAAGTATGTGACCAGATGCTGGCCTGCAGAAAAGTAGAAGCATTAGAGAGACGCGTTTCAACAGTTCTAGACAGCTCAGATGCATTCATATAAAGTCCATATCAGGTTGTAAATGTGCTTCAGAAAGGAAGCTTCCTTCTCTCTTCCTCTCCACAGTTATGCTGATAAACCCTAACCCTGAACTATTTTTAAACCACATAAGTTTGCCTCGGGTAACAAAATGGATGATAAGCAGCAGCAGAGTAATGACTGTCCAATCTATCTTTGCAAGAATGAAAGGTCAAGTTCTCCGACCGGTTTAAAGAGCCAGCTTCAGATGGAGGAGATGGTGGTGGAGAATATCCCGCAATCTTTGGCTCATCCCCCTCACCAGCGCCGCCAAATTCAGTAATATACTCTATTTTAGGAGCCTTTGACTTGCTTCGAGGAACGTCATCTGCATGAACACCACGACCATGGCGCCTAGAACATGATGGGGAGTATGACCGTGACCTTGATCTGCCAAAGCAAAAAATATTATTGATAATTCATCCGGGATGTTTTTACTAGAAAGAATGAGAAGTAAGGAAATACAGTTTACCTTCTAGAACGAGAATAAGCTTCATAAGTTGGACTTCTTCTGGACTCCCTGCAAACAATGGGCATCATGAATCAAATAACAGTAATCGTAACTTAAAATGGAGATCTGATATTTTACATCAGAAGCTTTTAAAATATAATTAACAACAATAGACACCAAATTCTAGAAGATTAGGCATTCACCGATAGGGGTCATGATGAAGAACTCGAGTTCCAGTACCCCGTGCAGCTTCTCTTTCCCTCTCTCTTTCTATCTGAGAAGCCTTCCTTCTTTCTTTGCGACTCAGCTTCCTCTGCAAATGCAATATTATCCATAGTTAAATATTTCTAAAATTTACACACAAACAAATAGTCGTAATAAACAGCTCTCTTTGCAGACATACAATTGCAGGATCTCCCTTGACTACTTCTTTTTGCTTCCTTTCTTCCTCTTTAGCCTTTTTATCCATGTATACAAGCCACCCATACCTCTTCACCCCAAACTCTTTGGCTATTAAATCCATTCCTTCATCATTGCTATCATCACTATTAAATTCCTCATCATCTTCCTCATCCTCGTCTTCATCTTCATCATTTTCATCGTCATCTGAATAATGAGTTTCCTGTTTTCCATCTCCATCATACGAGAATCCCACCTGAGAATAAGCTCCCTTGCTTGCTGCTGGTGGTGGCTGAGCCGGATGAGATCTACCAGATGAATAAAAAAAATAAAAAATATGCAATAAAATACAATTACAACAAAGTGGACATACTTAAACTCATCATGTTACCATTTTGCGTTTTAAATCAAACTAGAATGTGGCAAGCTAGAAGCAAGATAATTAGTCAAACGATTTCAACCATACAATGCAGCAAATGATAAATTCTTTGTATATTACTCTTACGATTTATTTTTCAGTTCATAGTTGTTTATTATGTTTGTGTATAGGTGGTATAAATAAAAACTAAAAAATTAGGTGCTGAAGTAAGAATTGTATAATTAACTGGAAACAAAAGATTCTAACCTGTCTAATCCAAATAATGCAACATGCTTTGCCTCCATCTCTTGATTAACATGTTGCAACCCCTCCTCGTCGATAACTATAAAAAGGAAAAACGAATAGCTTGTAAAACTAATAATTAGTTTCTTCTAGTTACGTAAATTAAAGACATCTGTGAGGACATTTTTGCAGACTGCTTTGTTGTGAACATAATATAACTAAACCATATTTATATTACAAATGTATTGAACCTAATAGATGATCACAAAAGTAAAAAAGTACCGACATCCTCTACGTCGATGCTTAATTAAATCCCGATAACGCTCAAAATTAACAAACTCTTCAAGTTCTTCTTCCTCCTCTGTTTTCTCTTGGACCCTAAACCGCCGAGAATCAGAATCTCTAATGAAATCAAGAAGAGCTCGACCATCAAATCTGTCGAGAATAAAGTTATTCAGTAGAGCACTTGAACGTCTTCACAAGACAAGACAGACTACTTTTAAACATTATTTCTATTGGAGTATGTACCTGTCAATCAAGATGTCCTGTTTCCCATTCCAAGGTATCCTGATATATAGAAGGGTAAGTTAGTCCACTTGTTGGCATGGAAATAGGTATTCAACTATGAAGTAAGTTGTATAAAAGGAAAAATATTCCTAATAAAACCTGATACATAAAGTTATAAAGTATTTAAGAATATATATGTATACTTTCATATGTAGTAAAAATAGAAAAATGTAGAACCTTGGAACTTGAGAATATTCCTTCAAGGCCACAGCAATTATACATATCAATCTTAAATTCCACTTGGTTTATAAACTGCCAAGCTGATATTGTAGGGGCTTTAGGTTAGAAAGGTACTAATCTTATAGTTCTTATGGTTTATGAAATGGTGGAGTGGGTTGAGTTAGATTATTTGTGATATTTTCCTAAAGTTTGCAGACATATGAAAAGTAGGAAAGGCGTAGGTCAAGAAATAAATTTGTTTGTTTACAATAATAGTCTGCTTCAAAACAAGATTCATTGCCTATATTAATAAATCAGTCGGTTGATAATGAAAAAAGGCTACCTTATGTCCACAAATCCTCTGCCTCTCTATAAAAAACTGTGGAATCTCTTATTCAGGAATTCATGGTGGAAACATGCATAGCAAATTTTAAAAGAATTGGGTAGAAAATAGAAAGGTAACTTACAGGCCTTGTTGATCCTGGGTGGCTTGGTAAAGGCCGTCATCACGGTACATGCGGCAACGAGATCCGGAGACCTGGATGGATTGCTGCGGGTCCCCACGTCTTTTGGCCAGATACATGGCCCGTCTCTGAGCTCTTTTCCGAGCTGCGTCCATCATATCGTGGACCTTCCTCTCTGACCTCCTTGCTTCGTGCCACATCTTTTCTTCGATTCGCGACTGTGAACTGAAACCCTAACCCCGCCCTCCTCCTACTGCCCTGTTTTTGGTGATCAAATACTAGTGTTTTCACTTTTCCCCTTTTTATATGTTGTCGGGTAGGCAGATTTCTTGGACAGAATAAGGTAATGTTCGATAAAAATTGAATGAATCTGAATCTGAATGTGCTGAATCTGAATCTGAATGAGCTGAATCTGAATGAAAAAAGCTGTTTGATAACTGACATATCTTAAAGATCTGAATGACATATTTTTAATATTTTACCCCTTTGAAAAAATTGTTGTTGTAAATTTATTTAATATTACATAATATAATAGTTAATATTTTTTTTTATTATTATTTTTAATTATTTTTACTTCATTCAGCCAACCATTCAGTCATTCAGACCAAAAATTCTGCCTTAACCATTCAGCCAACGCATCTGACCGATTCAGCCATTCAGACGATTTTTTTTCAAAACAAACGCACTTAATGATTCAGCCACTTACCGATTCAGCCATTCAGATCCATTAAGTTCTAAACAAACAGCCCCTAAGTGAAAGTTGTTTCAAGTAAAATAAATTAATGAGATGGGGCTTGGGCGTGAAATTGAGTTTAATAGTACTAGTACTTAAAACATAAGGTTTTCTATCACGCCTTTGACCATTCTTTTAATCATGAAATAAACTTTGACATCTTCTTCAAAGCAATTAACTTAGTTATATATGTATTTAAATTTATTTTAGCGAATTGAAAATTTTATTCTATTTGTATAAACCTATCAACTTTGGTTTATGTACTCAAGTAATTTAAAATATTTTATTCTCTTAAAATTATAACATCGTTATTAATTTTTAAAAATCTTTTAAATAATATCATTATATTTTATATATATATATATGGAAAAAATATATATATACGACTGTTTTTTTGAACTATGATGACAGTTCAATCGTTCACTATAAATATGGCGATGAATGGTAACGGTTGAACCGTTGCTATAGTCCAAAAAAACCGTCGTTATAACATCAGTGAGCATTACTCCATATCAAGTGTGTATTACTCCAAAAAACCAGTGTGTATTACTCCAAAAAAATTGTTAAACCGACCGAAATTTGATCGAGTAAAACTCCCATATCAAGTGCCTTGACTGTATTGTCCTATTAGTTCGCAGAAAGAGAGATGAACCAATTGCTTACTAAAATTAAGTAATTCTCCCGGTTGATAATTATTAAAGCTACCAAACACACACACACATATACATATACATATATATATATATACAGTCCGGATCTTAAGCTCACCCCTTATCCAACTCATCCGAACTCATTTCCCCTTTAGCGACGGACCCGGCGACGATTTGGTCATAAAACCGTCGTCTATACTTTTAGCAACAGACAACATATAGCGTCGCTAAAAGTATATATAACCGAACCGTCGTCGGGTCCGTCGTTAAAAGGAGTGAGTCGGATAAGGGGTGAGCTTAAGATCCAGACTATATATATAAATATATACGGTCCAGATCAAGTGCATATGTGACGCCCCCAAAATAGATATACATCACCCATCTTGGGTCGCCAGATACAAGGTACTGAATACAAATACAAACTTAATTATACAACTGTCCTGTAATATACGACAATACATAAACTGAGAGTTTAATAGGAATATTGTCATCTAGAAAATATCCACATTCAAAGGAGTGCTCGTTACATTTATTATCACACTATTTAACAGAATAATGAGGACTATTAATGCTATCATCTGGACCATCACTCCGTTCTCCGACTCATCCCAGCTATATTATCATTTCCTGAAGAGAACAGTGAAAGAAAGGGTGAGCTCAATTAGCCCAGTAAAAATATTATGACTAAGATAATGCAGAATAAATTATCATTAGTCTTTAACAATGTTAAACTGATAAAATACAATAGACATCAAGTTTAACTGCAGCGGAACAAGCAATCCATTAGAAAAGTCAAGTAGAGAATAAAATCTACTATCTTCTATAATTTAAAATGTTTTCATCAATTTTTATCGATGAGACTAAGCTTAATAAATAAAACACATCATCTAATCATCCATGTAATACGGGCCAAGGATATTCATTAAATCATTAATGGTCATGACTATACCGAACAATCCCTTGTCATAATCATACCAAAAATTATTCATCAATGCATTACAGGTCACTGAAGACTTTTACCATATCATTTATAACATTATAGGTCATTATTATACCAAATGATCCATAGTCATAATCATATTAAGTCCATCTATGCACGTAAGCCAAAGATGACTTTCATTATAATATAAGCATAAGGATGATGACAATGACATAATAATTCAATAAAACAAGTTCAAGAATTAATTTATCTAGAACTTTATAATGTCCAAATTGTCAACATGATACTTTTTTATGGAGTAAAATTCAAGAATGCTCAGAAGAATATTTTCATAAAAAGATATTGGATGAAGTGCAAATATCAAGGATATTCCACTAATTTCATGGAGTATATAAGCCAAAACTTTAACCAACTGAGTATAATAGAATATATAAAACTGCAAATGAATTTTCACCTGCCATGCGATAATCTACGTATACAGATCATTTCCACAATTTAATAAGGAATAAATACAAAGGATCATTCACCATGCATGTGGTAATCCACATAGACAGGTTATTCCAACAGAATAATAAAGAATGGAATAACAGAAGGATTCACCATGCGTGCGATAAACTGCACAGACAGGTTATTCCCAACAGAATAATAAATAATGGAACTATGTCCAGCGTAAACGCACAGACAGGATATTCCGACAGAATAATAAATAATGGAACCAGGTCCGGCGTAAACGCACAGACAGGATATTCCGACCGAATAATAAATAATAAAATAACAACAGAAATTACCATGCATGCGATAGACTGCACAGACAGGTTATTCCAACAGAATAATAAATAATGGAACTAGGTCCGGCGTAAATGCACAAACAGGATATTTTGACAGAATAATAATGAATTGAATAATAGGAGAATTTTACCGTGTATGCGGTACTTCGCATAAATATGTTATTCCAACATAATAATAAAGAATGGAATAACAGAAGAATTTCACCATGTATGCGGTACTTCGCATAACAGGTTATTCCAACAGAATAATAAAGAATGGAATAATAGAATTTCTCTTCATGAATAAGAAAGAAATAATACTCCTTACTATAATAATAATATCTCTTACCTTAGAATAAAGCTGGATACAGGAGTAAAGAAGTAGTAGAATAGTTTTCTTCTTTCTCTTTGTAGTTTCTCTCTCTAGAGTTTCAGTGAATTCGTAAGAAATAATGAAGGAATGAGCTTCTATTTATAGAAGAATGGACTGAATAGTAACTAATCCATGAACGGTCCAGATTGATTTACTTTTAAACGGACGGTCCAGATTGGTTTACAATAAAATATTCTAATAAAACAAATCTTTTAAATAAAATATAATATATTCTATTTATAATCTAATAAAACGAATAACTTTATAAAAGTATTCTGTTTTATATAAAAAGATTTTTACTATGCAAACACTATGCATAATAAAATATAATATATTCTAATTATTGTCTAATAAAATAAATAACTTTATAAAAGTATTCTGTTTTATATAAAAAGATTTTACTATGCAAAATACTATGCATAATAGAATATAATATATTCTATTTATAGTTTAATAAAATGAATAACTTTATAAAAGTATTCTGTTTTATATAAAAGCTTTTCTGTTTTATTACATTAATAATACTAATAAAATAAAACTTCATCATCATTATTATAACTCACATTATTAATCGGCCATGTTGTGCCTAAGAAAGAGGGGGCTTTCCAATAAGGATTTCTCCTTATTGGCACGCAATTAGGTGACCAAACCTCTCATTGACAAAACTTCTAGACATCGTTAATATTGCAAATAATAATATTAATAACTCTGTCATCTCAATTATTGATTTAATAATATATAAAATATCGACAATAATTAAATCAAATAACGTGAGATACTATGCAACAATTACTGTAACAACAATTGAACAAAACTGAGTGACTTCTCACGTAAGCATCAATAATTAATATCGTGTGCTACTATGCTACTACGCGTATTATTGTACTTTTAACACCGGGGTTTCAATAGTTAATGGCAAAACTTCCGCCGTTATTTTTATAAAAATATTTTTGTCGTTTTTTCGATCCGACAATAATTCCGTTATGGGGTCTACCAATGATTGTGCCGTCGTACGAATATTCCCTGTTAAAATGAATATTTTCCGACCAATCGAATATTATATAACAATTTACATACTTTCCAAAATTTCTAAATATTACCCACAACTATAACATTATATCAACTTTACTCCATAATATTCAAAAATAATATTTATTAAAAATTCATCTTTATTCATAAAAATTGGGGTCTTACAGCATACCCCTTATCTTACTCACTCGTGCTCACCCCCTTTTAGCGACGGACCCGGCGACGGTTTGGTTATACAACCGTCGTCTATACTTTTAACGACGCTATATGTTGTCCGTCGCTAAAAGTATAGACGACGGTTATATGATCGAAACTGTAAGACCCCAGTTTTTATAAATAAAGATGAATTTTTATAATTATTATTTTTGAATATTATGGAAGAAATTTGATATAATGTTATAGTTGTGGGTAATATTTATAAATTTTACAAAGTACGCAAGTTGTTATAAAATATTCGTTTGGTCGGGGAATATTCTTTTTGTCGGGGAATATTCGTACGACGGCAAAATTATTGGTGGACCCCACAACAGAATTATTGTCGGATTGAGAAAACGACAAAAATATTTTATTAAAAATAACGGCGGAATTTTACCGTTGATACTGTTGAACTACTGGGTAGTAAAAGTACAGTAATACGCGTTGTTGCATAGTAGCACACGGTATTGATTATTGATATTTATGTGAGAAGTCGCTCAGTTTGATTCAATTATTGTCGATTAATAATATGAATTATTATAGTGATAATGACGTTTTGTTTTATTCGTATTATTAACGTAATAAAACGGAAACATCTTTTTATATAAAACAGAATACTTTATTAAAGTTATTTTATAAATAGACTATATTATATTTTATTATGCATAGTGTTGTATAGTGTTTTGCATAGTGTTTGCATAGTAAAAATCTTTTTATATAAATAGAATATATTATATTTTATTTAAAAGATTTTTCTTTAAATATGGACCGTCAGATTAAAGTAAATCAATCTGGACCGTTCATGGATTAGTTACTATGCATTCCATTTTCCTATAAATAGAAGCTTATTCCTTCATTATTTTCTTACGAATTCACTGAACTCTAGAGAGAGAAACTATAGAGAGATAGAAGAAAAGCTTTCTGCTACTTAACTTTTCTTTTCCAATATCCAGTTTCTTTTACGGTAAGGGATATTATTCTTTTGTATTCATGAAGAGAACTTCTGTTATTCCATTTTTTATTATTCTGTTGGAATAACCTGTATACGCGGTTTACCCTATACTTGGTGACATTCTTCTATCATTCTGTTGGAACATCCTGTCTGTGTATTTTACACCGGACCTGGTTCCGTCTTTATTATTATTCCGTTGGAACATCCTGTCTGTGTGTTTTACACCGGACCTGGTTTCGTCTTTATTATTATTCCGTTGGAACATCCTGTCTGTGTGTTTTACACCGGACCTGGTTCCGTCTTTATTATTCTGTTGGAACATCCTGTCGGTGTGAATTTCACCTGACCTGGTTCCATTATTATTATTCTGTTGGAATAACCTGTCTGTGCGGTCTATCGCATGCATGGTGATTTCTTTTGTTATTCCATTCTTTATTATACTCAGTTGGATAAAACTTTGATTTCTATACTCTATGAAATTAGTGGAATATCCTTGACATTTGCGCTTCATCCCGTATCCTTTCATGAAAATATTCTTTTGATCATTCTTGAATTTTACACCACAAAAATAGTATCGTGTTGACAATTTGGACGTTAATAATTTCTGGATAAAATAATTCTTGAACTTGTTTTATTGAATTCTTATATCATTGTCATCATCCTCTTATTTATATTTTTGAAAGTCATATGTGGCCTGTAGAGCATGGATGGACTTGGTATGATTATGACCAGAGATTATTCGGTGTAATCATTACCGTAATGTTACAAATGATGTGGTAAAAGTCTCATTTGCCGTAGTGCATTGATGGACAGTTGTTGGCATGATCATGACCATTGATGAATACACAAATATCCTTGGCCCGTAGTGCATGGAATTTGTGGTCGTGACCCTAATGAGTATCCTTGGCCGTAGTGCAGGGATGATGTGGATTATTTATTAAGCTGAGTCTCAGCGATAAAAGTGATTAAAAACTTTTTAAATCATAAAAGATAGTAGATTCTATTCTCTACTTGACTCTTTTAATGGATTGCTTGATCCACTGCTGTTAAACTTGATGTTATTATATTTTATCAGTTTAACACTGTTGAAGGCTAATGATAATTTATTCTGCATTATCTTAGTCATAATATTTCTTACTGGGCTAGTTGAGCTCACCCTTTCTTTCACTGTTCTCTTCAGGAAATGAGAACATAGCAGGGACGAGTCGGGGAACGGAGTAATGGTCCAGAGGATAGCATTAGTAGTCCTCACTATTCTGTGAAATAGTGTGACAATAATTGTATTGAGGACTCCTTTTGAGTTTGTATGATCTCTAGTAGACAATTATTGTATTCAAACTCACAGTTGTATTTTGTCGTATTATACACGACAGTGGTATTAGTAAGTTGTATTTGAATTCTGTACCATGTATCTGACGACTCAAGATGGGTGATGTATACCTAATTTTGGGGGCGTCACAGTTGGTATCAGAGCTTAGGGATATGATCCCTGGCTAATATGTGAGACTAGAACTAGGAGGGGAGAGACGGGGAATTCCTTCGCTAGTATGACCTACTTAAATTTATTTTGTATTTAAATTAGTTGGTCAAAGTTTAGAGATATTATGTTACATGTCAATTAATCTTTGTTTTGTGGCAGTATTTGAAAATGACTTCCGAAAATGTTGAGAATAACAATGGAGCACAAGAGACCGTTGAGTCTCCACATATCAATAATCAGGAGAATGTGCATCAGGAAGGCGACAATCCTCATAACCAAATGATGAATGATGGATTGTTCAGAGGCTTTATGCAATTCATGCAACAGCAAGCGAGAGCGGCTCCTGTTCAAAATGTAGGTGAAAACACTGGAAATTCTCGGGCGGTCACCGCTAAACAGTTCAAGGAGCTGGGACCACCGGAGTTTAAGGGAGAGCCAAAACCACTTATTGCGGAAGCATGGATAAAGCAGATCACCAAAATATTTGATGTCTTGGGATGCTCCGAGGAGCAAAAGGTTCCCTTTGCCGCCTTTATGTTGCGCGGAGAGGCAGATTACTGGTGGGAATCGGTAAAACGTACTCAACCTGCCGTACTAAAGATGTCTTGGGAGAAGTTCCAAGAGCTGTTCAACGACAAATACTTTCCCGAAAGTATTCGTCACATGAAGGAGGCGAAGTTTATCAAATTGGAGCAAAATAATATGACCGTGTCGCAATACGAGGCAAAATTTGCGGAGTTATCCCGGTTTGCGTCCCATTTGGTGGATAATGAAGAGAGAATGACACGATTATTTTTAAGAGGTTTGAAGCCGGAGATACGTCAACATCTTATTTCTCATAAACTGTGTTTGTATTCAGATGTTGTAAATAGGGCTCAGTTGGTAGAGTGCGATAACGAATCAACGCAATCAAAAGAGAGCAGCCGGCAAAATGATAATACCAGTGAGAGCAGTCATCGAAGCGGTGACAACAAGCGTGGAGGAAATCATCAGGCCAGAAATGGTAACCACTTCGGTGGTAATCAGGGCCAAAACAATAAGAATGGACATTTCAAGAAGAGGAGATTCAACAATGATGGAAAGACGTCAGCATCAGCAACCGTTGTTAAGGAAGGAGAAAGACCACCTATCATATGCTTCAAATGCGGAGGAGAGGGACACATCAGTCCAAATTGCGCGATGCCGTCCAAAGCATGTTATAATTGTGGAAGAGACTTAGCCCGATTTTGTCGTTCACCGAAGACAAATTCAACTAGGATGGAGGCACCAAAGGCTGTCCCAGAAAAGTCAAAGCCGGTAGTGCAAGGGAGAGCGTTTGTTGTGACCTCCCAGAAAGCAAGGAACCCGCATGAGGTCTTCACGGGTAAGCTTATCATAAACTCTAGCGAAGTCTACACTTTATTTGATACCGGTTCTACCCATTCTTTTATTTCTCATACTTGCGCTCAACGATTAAATTTGACTCCGGAGAAATTAGACTTTGACTTATCTGTGGAAACTCCGTTGGGAGAAACCTTCATTACATCCACGGTTTATAAGTCTTGTTTGGTTCAAGTTGGTACCCACGCATTACCTGTCGATCTTATTGCATTAAAAATACTTGCATTTGATGTAATTCTAGGGATTGATTGGTTAACTACTCATCATGTAAAAATTGATTGTTTTCGTAAGGTTGTTAGCTTTCATATTCCTAATCGACCTATTATGCGAATTCAAGCAACCAAACCATTAAAATCAATCACTGTCATCTCAAGCCATAAAGCTATTCGTTTATTGAAAAACGGATGTCAAGCTTTCTTAGCTCATGTCACAGATCTAAACAAAAATACGTCAGTTTTGAATAATATTTCTATTGTTAATGAATTTCCTGACGTATTCCCTGAAGAACTTCCTGGCCTACCCCCAGAGCGTGAAATTGAATTTTGTATCGACCTTGAACCCGGTACAAAACCCATTTCCAAAGCCCCATATCGAATGGCTCCTATTGAACTTCAGGAGTTAAAGACTCAACTGCAGGAATTGTTAGACATTGGCTTTATTCGTCCTAGTACTTCTCCTTGGGGTGCTCCTGTTCTATTCGTGAAGAAGAAAGATGGGAGTATGCGACTTTGTATTGATTATCGGGAGTTAAATCATGTCACCATCAAAAATAGGTATCCATTGCCACGTATTGATGACCTGTTTGACCAGTTGCAAGGAGCCAAATTCTTTTCAAAGATTGATCTTCGTTCCGGATATCACCAATTGAAGATTAGAACCGATGACATTCCAAAGACGGCTTTCAGAACTCGGTACGAGCATTATGAATTCCTAGTCATGTCCTTTGGATCGACTAATGCTCCTGCTGCCTTCATGGATATGATGAACCGAGTATTCAAGGAATATTTGGATCACTTTGTGGTCGTCTTTATTGATGACATCCTTATTTATTCCAAAAGCCGTGAAGATCATGAGGAACACTTGAGGCTAATACTCCAAAAGCTTCGTGAATACAAGCTTTATGCCAAGTTAAAGAAATGCGAGTTCTGGCTTGAGGAAGTAGCATTCCTTGGGCACGTGGTATCAAGTCATGGAATATCTGTTGACCTAGCAAAGATTGAAGCTATTCAAAGCTGGGAGCAACCTAAATCAGTGACCGAAGTACGTAGCTTTCTCGGCTTAGCTGGTTATTATCGGAGATTCGTAGAAGGGTTTTCTCGAATCGCTACTCCACTAACTCAGCTGACTCGGAAAGATACAAAGTTCGGTTGGAGCGAGGAATGTGAGAAGAGTTTTCAAGAACTCAAGAGGAGACTCATTTCAGCACCTGTTCTGACAATACCATCTGGTTCGGAGGGATTTGTCATCTACAGTGATGCTTCAGGCAAAGGGTTAGGATGTGTTCTCATGCAACATGGGAAAGTCATAGCCTATGCCTCACGACAACTAAAAGAATATGAGAGAAATTATCCTACTCATGATCTAGAGTTAGCAGCTGTTGTTTTTGCACTTAAAATTTGGAGGCATTACTTGTATGGGGAGAAAGTGGAGATCTTTACGGATCATAAAAGCCTAAAATATTTCTTCACTCAAAAGGAACTCAACATGCGACAACGACGTTGGCTTGAACTGTTGAAAGATTATGATCATACCATCCAATACCATCCTGGAAAAGTAAACGCGGTAGCCGATGCATTGAGTAGAAGATCTATTAAGACTCTGTGTCCTTGATTTCAAGGGAAGTTGGGACAAGTTATTACCATTGGTGGAGTTTTCCTACAACAATAGTTATCAAGCAAGTATTGGCATGGCTCCGTTCGAGGCGTTGTATGGAAGAAAGTGTCGTTCTCCAGTATGTTGGGATGAGGTGGGTGAAGCAACGTTGTTGGGACCGGATTTGGTACGTATGACTACGAAAAAGATTCAAACGATCCGGAAACGTATAAAAACCTCACAAGATCGACAAAAGAGTTATGTTGATCTTCATCGAAAGAACATGAAATTCGATATAGGAGATCATGTGTTGTTACGTGTTGCTCCATGGAAAGGAGTTACGAGATTTGGAAAGAGAGGAAAGCTCAATCCTCGATTCATCGGCCCATTTTTAATCCTCGATCGAGTAGGAACTGTGGACTATAGACTCGCTTTACCGCCAAGTATGTCTCGTGTTCATAACGTTTTTCACATATCCATGCTACGTAAATATGTGAAAGACCCGAACCACATTATTGAGTTAGAACCGGACAAAATAGCAGAAGATTTAACGTATGAAGAGTTTCCTGTTCAAATCTTGGATAAGAAGGAACATATTTTACGCACCAAGGTTATACCTCAAGTCAAAGTTTTGTGGAGAAACCACGATGTTGAGGAAATGACTTGGGAGTTAGAATCTGAAATGAAATCAAGGTATCCTTACCTCTTCGACATACCAGGTACGTACCCTAATTTCGAGGGCGAAATTTCATAAGAAGGGGAGGTTGTAAGACCCCAGTTTTTATAAATAAAGATGAATTTTTATAATTATTATTTTTGAATATTATGGAAGAAATTTGATATAATGTTATAGTTGTGGGTAATATTTATAAATTTTGCAAAGTACGCAAGTTGTTATAAAATATTCGTTTGGTCGGGAAATATTCTTTTTGTCGGGAAATATTCGTACGACGGCAAAATTATTGGTGGACCCCACAACAGAATTATTGTCGGATTGAGAAAACGACAAAAATATTTTATTAAAAATAACGGCGGAAGTTTTACCGTTGATACTGTTGAACTACTGGGTAGTAAAAGTACAGTAATACGCGTTGTTGCATAGTAGCACACGGTATTGATTATTGATATTTATGTGAGAAGTCGCTCAGTTTGATTCAATTATTGTCGATTAATAATATGAATTATTATAGTGATAATGACGTTTTGTTTTATTCGTATTATTAACGTAATAAAACGGAAACATCTTTTTATATAAAACAGAATACTTTATTAAAGTTATTTTATAAATAGAATATATTATATTTTATTATGCATAGTGTTGCATAGTGTTTTGCATAGTGTTGCATAGTGTTTGCATAGTAAAAATCTTTTTATATAAATAGAATATATTATATTTTATTTAAAAGATTTTTCTTTAAATATGGACCGTCAGATTAAAGTAAATCAATCTGGACCGTTCATGGATTAGTTACTATGCATTCCATTTTCCTATAAATAGAAGCTTATTCCTTCATTATTTTCTTACGAATTCACTGAACTCTAGAGAGAGAAACTATAGAGAGATAGAAGAAAAGCTTTCTGCTACTTAACTTTTCTTTTCCCATATCCAGTTTCTGTTACGGTAAGGGATATTATTCTTTTGTATTCATGAAGAGAACTTCTGTTATTCCATTTCTTATTATTCTGTTGGAATAACCTGTATACGCGGTTTACCCTATACTTGGTGACATTCTTCTATCATTCTGTTGCAACATCCTGTCTGTGTGTTTTACACCGGACCTGGTTCCGTCTTTATTATTATTCCGTTGGAACATCCTGTCTGTGTGTTTTACACCGGACCTGGTTCCGTCTTTATTATTATTCCGTTGGAACATCATGTCTGTGTGTTTTACATCGGACCTGGTTCCGTCTTTATTATTCTGTTGGAACATCCTGTCGGTGTGAATTTCACCTGACCTGGTTCCATTATTATTATTCTGTTGGAATAACCTGTCTGTGCGGTCTATCGCATGCATGGTGATTTCTTTTGTTATTCCATTCTTTATTATACTCAGTTGGATAAAACTTTGATTTCTATACTCTATGAAATTAGTGGAATATCCTTGACATTTGCGCTTCATCCCGTATCCTTTCATGAAAATATTCTTCTGATCATTCTTGAATTTTACACCACAAAATAGTATCGTGTTGACAATTTGGACGTTAATAATTTCTGGATAAAATAATTCTTGAACTTGTTTTATTGAATTCTTATATCATTGTCATCATCCTCTTATTTATATTTTTGAAAGTCATCTGTGGCCTGTAGAGCATGGATGGACTTGGTATGATTATGACCAGGGATTATTCGGTGTAATCATGACCGTAATGTTACAAATGATGTGGTAAAAGTCTCATTTGCCGTAGTGCATTGATGGACAGTTGTTGGCATGATCATGACCATTGATGAATACACAAATATCCTTGGCCCGTAGTGCATGGAATTTGTGGTCGTGACCCTAATGAGTATCCTTGGCCGTAGTGCAGGGATGATGTGGATTATTTATTAAGCTGAGTCTCAGCGATAAAAGTGATTAAAAACTTTTTAAATCATAAAAGATAGTAGATTCTATTCTCTACTTGACTCTTTTAATGGATTGCTTGATCCACTGCTGTTAAACTTGATGTTATTATATTTTATCAGTTTAACACTGTTGAAGGCTAATGATAATTTATTCTGCATTATCTTAGTCATAATATTTCTTACTGGGCTAGTTGAGCTCACCCTTTCTTTCACTGTTTTCTTCAGGAAATGAGAACATAGCAGGGACGAGTCGGGGAACGGAGTAATGGTCCAAAGGATAGCATTAGTAGTCCTCACTATTCTGTGAAATAGTGTGACAATAATTGTATTGAGGACTCCTTTTGAGTTTGTATGATCTCTAGTAGACAATTATTGTATTCAAACTCACAGTTGTATTTTGTCGTATTATACACGACAGTGGTATTAGTAAGTTGTATTTGAATTCTGTACCATGTATCTGACGACTCAAGATGGGTGATGTATACCTAATTTTGGGGGCGTCACAGAAACCGTTGTCGGGTCCGTCGCTAAAAGGGGGTGAGCACGGGTGAGTAAGATAAGGGGTATGCACTTGATCCTTGCTCTCTATGTCTCTCTCTCTATATATAAATGATACATAATATGTATTTATTATTGATCCTTATATGATATATACTATTTATATTATTTAAAAAAATGTTCAATATTAAAAACTGAAAATCGACGTTTGCTAGGATCGCTATTATTAGTAGAGAACGATACAAAAATAAAAAGTTAGCGTTGGTAAAAATAAGAGTTTGAGTTTACCCATAAATGTTTAGAATTTAGGTAATCAGAATAAGGGTTTGGTTTGATTAATAAATATTAAGAATTTATTAAATAGAATTTAGAGTTTATTAATCAGAGTTTAGAGTTGATTAACGTAAAAAATTAAGGTTATATCAGGGTTTAATATAGATTATCTGCCCCCAAAGTGGATGTTCTTAACCATTGGAGGAACTTCAATGCAAGTACGGAAATTAAAAGAAATTAGAGTATTCTAAAATTTGAAGATGATCAAGGTGGAAAGGCAATCAATGGTGGAGCTTACGAAAATGAGCAGATATGATCTGTTTTTCCTTAATTAATCCACTAGTACTTGTAGAATATATAATTGCCAAACAAACCCAATCATACAAACTTTTTATAATGAATTTTAGGGAATTATTTTCTTTGTTTGTTTGATTGAAGATGATGAATTGATGATGATGATAATAAGTTTCTACTAGCAATTAGAGATGTTGCAAGCACAGCACAGTGACCTGATGGCATTGGGCCTAATAACACTAAGGCCTTGCGCCTAAAATGTGGTAGGGGTAAGGGGTAAGGTTACACTTGATCCCATTATATATCCCCAGGATACCGGTGAGAAAGAGAAATGGAAGGTTCCACCGGTACTCCTGTTCAAATCTGGCACACAAGAAATTCATATCGAACACCATGCCATAAACATTAAACATGTGTACTGTTAATAATCGGGATAAATCAATTTTTGTTACATGTACTGAAACACGATTTACAATTTGATATCCGAAGTAAAAAAAATTATAAACGGATGATTGTACTTAAAAAATTTTGTAATCAATTTTTGTTTTATTTTTTGGATGAGAATGTCAGTCGTACGTAGGGCACTTGTTCCAGCTTTTGGCTGTTTTGATTGACCGTCAATTGATTAAACAAAGTGGTTTTCAATTCTTTTTTACTGCCTCCGATCCGTCTCAAATTAAAAGCCTTTTTTTGGCCAAATTAACCACTTTTAGAATTAATTACTAGCTTAATTATCTTAGTTTGAACTTTGAAGGACTTGTACATACCAGTAGTACTGGTCTGGTACAAGAGTAAGGTATTAATTGTTGGAATTAATTTTTTGGTTTTACACTTTGGAAGTTGTACGTATTTATAGCCAATCAATATTCCGCCAAAGTGTACTTGATTGATAATTAAATTAGTTTTATTTAAATAAACAAACAAAGAAGAAAACATTTTCAAACTTGTCATTTGACGTGGTTGTGTGAGCATGACAATTATGTTGAAATAAATAACATTTACTACTACTACTACTATTGTATTGCATTAAAAATTAAATGGTTTGATCCCCCATACATACAAACTTTAATTAAATAAAATAATAATAATAATAATAATAATAATAATAATAGTAATAAATTAAAGATAAGCTTTTGTAATGGTAACAAATTAAGAGGGAATTATTGGCTCCATCTTACTTTATCATAACATACATGCATATGTACTGTTTTGAAAACCTGAAATTAATTAAACTATATTATAATTACTTCACAATTTATAAAAAAAGATATTATGGCCTGTTTTTTCAATTCATTTTGATGCCCCTTCTGCATGCATTCGTTCATTCATCTCAATTGACATAATACGAGACTGCACCCAAAGTAAGCAAGTAATTAGCAGTTTAGCACAGTAGCACTCGATTTATGAATATTCTTTAAGGAAACTGATATTATATCTATTAGCTTAGTGACGTGTGTAATTCGAATCTCTCTCTCAAGGTTTCATTTTGCAGTGTTTTAAAAATATGATTACTATTTTTATTTTTTTTAGTACTGCATGTCCATATATGTGAATATGTCCGTCCTCAGTTCCATACCTCACCAAGAAAAAAAAAAGATTATTAAAAAAATAATTATATAGCCCGCACGAAAGAATTGAAGTAAGGGTAGTTGCAAAGTTTAAGTAGTAGTAGTAGTAGTAGTTAATTATGCATTACCACTAGTAGTACGTAGTCTTTTCAAGACTTGTGTAAACTGGGGTTTCACTCCAATGGTCATCCAGCTGTACGGTCTACCAAACAATATACTCCCTCCGTCCCAAATTATCTGCTGTTCTAGAGTCTCACACAGATATCAATATGTATGATAAAAATATTAAAATACCCTTTGTGCTGACTTTTTTATTAATTGAAGAGAAAGAAAAAGCAGCTAATTAATTGGAGAAAGAGAGAAACATTGAAAAGAGAGAGAGAAAGCAGCATATTAATTGAAGAGAGAGATAGAGAGAAACAATTATTAATTGAAGAGAGAGAGAGGGGCATGAATGTGGATGTTTAAAAAAGAGAAGAGGCATTAATGAGAGTAATGATTATCAACAATAAAGATAAAGGGGCAAATTTGGAAAACAAATGGAAAAAATGTATTAAAATCTTAAAAAAGCAGATATTGTGGGACAAATTTTTTGGGCTAAAACAGCAGATAATTTGGGACGGAGGGAGTAGTACTAAAATTTTAGTAAAACTTTAAAGTTAATATTTTTGTTTAATTTTTATATATTTAATTATCGTGTTCGCATAATAATTATATTATTTTAAATAGATATTTATTAAAATAAATTACTCAAATAAAAATTATATTATTCATTGAGTATCGACAATATTTTCATTCAAATTTTGGCACAACAAAATTTTAGTATTCATTCATACCATACACGTGTGATCGAAGCTTCTCCCATCATGAATGATCGGTGACCTTTGATTGTTAGTGTTTTAATTCAACGTTTGACATTATCCATGTTAAAGATTTAATTATTATTATTATTATTATTATTATTATTATTATAAGCTTGCTTTTGAAGAATCGGTCACATTAGTTTGGTTATCGGGTAAACTTAATCAATAGTTGCAATAACCTACCTATACATTTAGTATTCGGCGAACAGATGAATTAATTATAGGTATCCATGGATAAGTAGGAAGGAAAGGATGACGTATATAAATTGAAAGAAAATGGTAGGTGTTAGGTGAGAATTTGAGTCCTCCTCCTCCTCCTCTAGTTCTTTAATTTCTTCAACAAAGTTGAACACCACGCGTCCAAATTATCCAAATCCAACCCATGGAAATATTTTCGAATCTTCCTACCCATAAACCCCATTCATATTCCTCCCTCGCTCCCTTTTTTATTTTGGAAAGAATGCTTCAATGTTGACTTTTTATTAAGCGGGAAATTACCAAGTTATGTCCCTCTACTTTATTTCCCTACTACATTATTAGACTAGTTAAACATCACTCTATGTATTCAAAATTTAAATTTTAAAAGGATGATATTGAGATTTTATTTTTAATTTGATTTATCAAACAAAATATAGTTATATTATTTAATATTTTTACTTTCACCTAAAATGGCAATGATCATGTTCAAATGTAATTAATTGATAATTTATTAAACTCATGTATTTTGTCACAAAATTAATATTTTTATAAATAAAAATAATATTAATTAGAACAAAAATTTTATTTCGTAATTAATAAGTGGGTCTCATTTTTACTTGGTATAAAATAACAGCTCCCCTTTTATTAATATATTATACAACTATTAGGACAAACATAAATATAACACCATTTTAGTTTCAAAATTAAAATTAAAATAAATTTATTTAATTTTAATTAATATAATTAATTATTTAAAAAATACTATTTACTGTGATATTTATTATTTTATAAGTTATATTAATTTTTTTAATTATTTTATAGAAATCAAATCATCTTATAATTTCAACGAATATGTAGCAATATAATTTTGTTCATTTTATACTAGTAATAAGAAAGGCGCTCTATTTTATTAATTTAAATTGAGAAAGTTTCTCTCTCCAATCCTTCTCTATATTTAATTATAAAAGTGAGTGCATTTGTTTCTAAATTTGTCTAGAACCTCTATCACTTTCTTTCGTGGTTGTCTTTTCTTCTTCTCCTTCTCCTTCTCATTCTCCGTTTTTTGTTTTTGTTTTCTTCTTCTCTTTTTATTCTATATAAGCAGAACTAATCCCCCCTCCCTCCTCAGAAAATATAGAGAGCTTTCTGAAGAAAGTTATGGTATTTCTTAAAATAAATTTCCAATACTAATGGAAGAAGCTAAATTTTTAAACAAAGATCTGGCTTATTTTAAAGTATTTTTATTTGGGTTTTATTGCTGGGATTGGGAATTCCTCACTGCCCTTTTGCTTTTTAGTTGCTCTATCTAAATCTTCTTCTTTTGTTTTTTTTTTAACCGTCTCTAGAGTTTGGAATCATTAGTATAGAGGTAGAAACAAGATTTCCTTTTTAACTTTTACTGTGTAAGTTTTTACTTTGGGCTGGTAAAACCTTTGGTCTTCTGTGGGTGTGGGGAGAGAGAGGGGTAAGTAAAATAAAAATACTATGTCGCAGAGATCGGTGCCGGCGCCGTTTCTGATGAAGACGTATCAGCTGGTGGACGATGGGAGCACGGACGACGTCGTTTCTTGGAATGAAAGTGGAGAAACATTCATCGTGTGGAAAACAGCTGATTTTGCAAAGGACTTGCTACCTACTTATTTCAAGCACAACAATTTTTCCAGCTTCGTCCGTCAACTTAACACCTATGTACGTATTTTAATCTTCCTTTGCAGTAACTTGTTTATCAAAAAGTGGTAAATTCGTTTTAGAAAAATTCAACTTTATATACATATAGCAGCAGCTGCATAACATAATTACCCTTCTATTGGAATTTTTTTATATATAATAAAATATGTATTACGAATAAAGGTTAATTGCTACTAATTAATACCTTGTCAAGTTGTTATAAGATGCAAAGGTGCGTTAGCTCAAGGTGTGATTATGAATTATGGGTTTGAAATATATTTAAAATAAATGTTAATATTAATTATTGAAAAGCTAGCGTTATGATATTAAAAAACTAATTTAAATATTAGTGTGGTAGAGCTTTATTAATTAGGGAATTGATATTTTTGGGAAAAGAAGGTTATACTTTTACAAGGTTTCTCACGTGAATATTAATTGAGTCAACACACTAATGCGAGACACCCTGTGAATATATCAAATTATATTTTTGAAAAAATAACAAATTAATTTATTTTCTCGTGTCTTATAAATTAATCCTTGTCCACTATTTACCGTCATTAGTTTGAATTTGAGAGTAGCGTTACTAGCGTTCATAATTACTCCATGACAAGCTAATAGTGTATGCGTGCCTGAATGAGAAAGTCAAATGAAAGGACATGCTCAAAAAAATAAAAATAATCCTTATACTACGTTTTAAATAATTTTATTATTTAAAATTATTTGATATTTTATTTAATTTCAGAGAATTAATCACAATCTTTTTAAAATTATTCATTATGAAAAAAGATTATAGATGAGAGAGAAAGAGCACTATATGATAAAATTGAGTTTGTTTTTTTGACTAGGATCTTCTCTATTTTAAATAAACGGAAGATTCTATATTTTACGGTCTAGATTTAAAATCATGTCGTAAAATGAGGAGTCTCTATTTATTTGAACAACAATGATACTATCACATAAAAAAAGTTGCACACATTGTGGGCTCCACCTGACATGTGATTTTTTATGTGATAATATCATTATTTTTATTTGAAATACTTTTTTTACAAGTCGGACAAATGATCGAGAGATCAAATATTAATAGTCGTGATATTATTTCTCTTGAAAAACAACACTTGTTCAGCTAAATAGTAGGGTGCTAATATGAGTCTACATTGTTGAAATAGAGGAAGTTCAACTTAAAAGTCATCAAAAAATAGTCTGGGTGTCTTATAATTCCAATATCTTTCAAAGTACGTACTTCCAATGGAGTAGTAAGAACTAATGGCTGGTCAATTTTGCAGGGCTTTCGCAAGATCGTGCCGGACAAGTGGGAATTCTCCAATGATAACTTCAAGAGAGGACAAAAGGAGCTCCTCACCAACATCCGTCGCCGGAAAACTGCAATTACTGCTGCTCCATCTCCAACCCCCGATGCCGGAAAATCCAGCTTTGTCAAAGGTGGACCGTCTTCTACGTCAAATTCCGGCGAGCACTTGGGCTCGGGCTCGACCTCAACCTCCACATCCCCTGATTCCAAGAACCCAGGGTCCGTGGACACATCCACCGTAGCTAAATTCGGCGTTATATCGGAGGAGAACGACAAGCTGAAGAAAGAGAATGAGAAGCTCAGCTGGGAACTGGCCCAGACCAAGAAGCAGTGCGACGAGCTCATTGGGTATCTGACCCAGTACGTGAAGGTGGGGCCCGATCAGATCAATCACATCGTCAGGCAAGGAAGCTGTGTGTCCAGCCACGATGATGCTGATGTTTTGGTTGGTGAGAAGGGCAAAACTGCAAATAATGAATGTGATGATGATGAAAATGAAAATGAAAATGAAAATGGGGAGTGTGTGAAATTGTTTGGGGTGTGGATGAAAGAGAGAAAGAAAAAGAGGGGTCGTGAGGAGATTATGGATGAAATGAAGGCGACTGCTGAGTTTGGTGCACCATGGATGAAGGTGGGGTCGTACCCTGGAGATTGCAGTAAGGTCTGTAACTGACGAATGAAAGACAGGGTGAATGGTGTGGTAAAAAAATGAGTAAGAAATAAAGGAGGGGAGGGGGGTTTTGAAATTATTTAGTTAATAGGAGATGGAACGCAAATGGGTGTCCATACTGATTTCTTAGCTTTCCGTCGATATTCTACTACATGTTTAAATTAATACATATCCCTGGTTTTATTCTTTATTTAATCTGTTTATGCATGTTTCTTTTGAGAATCTTACTCTTTTGTATGTTACTGATTTGCTGTTTTACTTTTATATGCATAATGCATGTGCAAACCAAAACTAGCCATGAGAATGAGAAGAAGACGTATATACTCACTTGTTTTAAAGAGTTTTTGGTGTTCTAGGCCACCTCCTCCCTCCCTATCGAATATTATTGCACCTTTATGTGGAGTCTGGCTGGAGCTCAATATTTATTATTAAGTGGACACAAAAATATTCCAATTTGATCTTAAAATTTTAGGACTGAGAAATTGAGAACAATCGGGTCGGAGCACTACTATCCAACGTCATTTTAAAGACTTGTATATTTCTCCATTCCCTTGATGAAACTTAACTTGGTATCAAAGCGAAACGAACAATTGGTAGAGCAAATTGGTAACTTGTTCATTCCTACAATCATTATTTGCCATTATATTATTCTGTTTACGTGTGAATTCTGATTTTGGCTTCTTTTTAGATTAGGTTAATTCAGTTCATGATTTGATTATTTATCAAAGTTTGTTTTTGGATTAATAAGGGATAGGAGTCTATATCAGCTGATGAGATGAGATGAATCACTCCACATTTTTTTGTATTAATTCGATTATAAATAACTATCAAGTGAAAGCTAGCTTTTATAACTGAATAATAATAAGCTAAGATTAGAATGGAAATTGCCAAATGCCAATTGCTAGATGTTACATAAGGTCTTTACTAAGTATAATACTATTAGAACCCATGATTTCACACATCAGATAGCCCCTTGAGTGAGAAGCACAGCACCGCACAGCACAGCACGAGATTATCTTTCACCCTTCCGCCTCCCCTATAAATTAAATACTACATCTGGCATTGGCATGAATAACATTGGGTTAGTGAATTTTGAGATCCTCAAAATTGAGTTGTGAATTTCTGATAATTAGGTGACTAGTTTTTGCCCTGAAAACTCCTTGTTCAGTTTTTAGTTTTGTCCTTCACTGTCAGCTAGATCTATCCTTGTGAACAAAGTTAATACCAAATGTTGTTTATAGACAGACATATAGGACGTAAATTCCACACCATCAGGTATTGTGGTCCAAATATTCCATTTGTTACATCATTTATTTGGTGACTAAGATGTGTTTTAACTCTAGATTTTTTTGAATTGAACTATAAATCCATGAATTTCACTCATTTTGCTCCTATTATTATTATTATATAACTTAGTGACACAGCTAGCAATGATAGATATATAGGATCCCACATGATTACATTATCACTTCCTAGTTTTCTTTCTTTATGTTCATTTTACTTTTATTTAATCCCGTTAAGATGCTTTCTGACAAAGCTACAAATGAAGCAGAAGTTGGCTATCTGTAATATCACTTTTATGAGCTTGGCATGTTGCTTTTTGAAGCTCTACTCCTATATGCTTGCATTAAACCATTCACTGATAGATTGCATATTTCTTTCGAGTTTATATGGTTCTCAGAATCTCAACTTGTTCTGTAATACGCCATTCATTTTTTTGACCTTATTCTATTCAAAATACATTGTTAGGCAAGCCCTTTTATAGAGGGGTGTCACGGAAGGATAAACCCAGAGAACGCCATCGATCATAGGTTAACTCAACAGAAAAAGCAAGAGATCAAAGAAGCATTTGAGCTATTTGATACTGATGGCTCTGGTATTGCAAGTGCTCCCTTGATGATACATGCAGTTGATAATTAATTTTCATGAAATTCACTCAAATCTATTTGTTTCTCTCACCTTATGCAGGAAACATTGGCACCAAAGAGCTGAACGTTGCAATGAGGTATGAATCCACTAGTTACTTTTTAGCATTAGGTTGTCAAATTTTGCAAAATACTACTAAACTTTAATTTTTACAGGGCACTAGGTTTTGAAATGACGGAAGAGGTAATATCTGTATGCTGAACTGCTGAAGAATTCCTTTATTGATTAAGGGTGGAAAGAAAGCCAAAACTCGTCTCTTGTTGTACTTCCTATACACAGAAAAAAAAAAGCTAATTAATTATAACTAAGCCAGTCCATGGCCACACGTGAGGGCAATGATTCCTTCTTTCTTGATCATTTACAATGATTAGCTAGTAACTATACGTGCTGGATTATTTTGCATGCAAATAGATTCTTTATAATTTAGAAACGCATTAAGGAGTAAATTGGTACTAGTATTATGCCAAATTATGTTCACGTTGCCTTTCAGTTTGTATCTTAGTTTTGGCTGGATGGGTAAGAAATGATTATGGGTGGTTTTCGGTAAAACAGCACACTTAGTTCATGACAGCCTTGAAGTCCTGGCATTTAGATAGATAGATAGAGAGAGAGAGAGAGAGAGAGAGAGAGGGCACTGGAACTTATAAGTTGGCGCTTGGAGTAAGCTTTAAGAAGATGAAAACAAAGGAACTTATAAGTTGGTTCTTAATTTCAGTATTAGCTATGGATACTTATAGATCATACTAATAGTAGCAGACCTTAATTTTTAATTTCTAATTCCTTTTTATTTTTAATAATATAAATAGTATATGCCCTATAAAAATCCATAGCAAATACTCCAAGTTATGGATCATTACCATATATAGTGGCCAATTAATTAGAGCTTTGGCATCAATTTCAAGTCATGTATATGCGTGTGCATACAATAAGTCTAGGGAGACATTTTTCTATTGACCTTTTTTTTTGGTTTTTTTTATAGTACCTCCCAAAGAATATATAGGATTTATTCCAACTTGAATTTTTACAGAAAACAGTATTTTAGGTGTAATTTAGGTATATACAAAAAACAGGGTTGTACAGTCTGTACATACCAAATTACACTTAAAACACTGTTTTTTATAAAAATTTCAGTTGGAATAAATACTTGAAAGAGTGTTAAATTGAAAAACTTTTGTTATGGACTAGGCACATTGGTATGGCTACAAATCCCCATACTCCCATAGTGTGAGGCTTGTGAATCTGACCTACACATGTCTGATGCCATCAAAAGTATCAATCTCAACACATAATTCCGGCTGTAAAACTACTCAAAAGAACGGCTGGCGCTTGCTAACTCGTTTACAAGTCAACCGGGATTATACCCAAAACAACACTCCGTAGTCGAACCGGGTTCACTTTGTTCCAAACTTCGAAACCGTTAGGTTTAGCCAAATACCTGGGGAAAAAACATGCCCGCCCCTATGCCGCAATTCTTGTAATACTCCATCCGTCCCAAATTATCTGCTGTTCTAGAGTTTCACACAGATACCAATATGTATGATAAAAATATTAAAATACCCTTTGTGCTGACTTTTTTATTAATTGAAGAGAAAGAAAAAACAACTAATTAATTGGAGAGAGACAGAAACATTGAAGAGGGAGAGAGAAAGCAGCACATTAATTGAAAAGAGAGATAGAGAGAAACAATTATTAATTAAAGAGAGAGATGACATGAATGTGGATGTTTAAAAAAGAGGAGAGACATTAATGAGAGTAATGATTATCAACAATTAAGATAAAGGGGCAAATTTGAAAAACAAATGGAAAAAATGCATTGAAATCTTAAAAAAACAGATATTGTGGGACAAATTTTTTTTGCTAAAACAGCAGATAATTTGGGACGGAGGGAGTAATGTTTTTGGTAAATTGTTTTCACCTTGTAATGATCTTTTTATTCTGGTTTTTGGATGCAATATGGGTTGGGTTGGGTTAACTCCAAGGCCTAATTCTTCATCGAGGTGAGTAGCTAGAAGACTAGACTAGTGTTGACTGGGAGTCAAGTCAACGGTCAAAGATAAAAAGATAAGCCACAGTAGTAGATATGATGCTTGCAAGTTCAGAAAGCACCCCAAGGGAGGGAGGAATCAAACAAATCCATGTTCACAGATTTGTCTGGTTTGGTTTGCAAATTGCAACGCTACCACGCATCCATACTGAATTTTCTCAAGCATGCTCATAAAAACTGCAAAAAATGATGTATAATTAAACAAGAAAACAAGTTTTCCGTCCTTTTCTTTTATTTTTGACCGCTTTTTATCGGTATTTATATGTAAAGAAAAACATTTTTTCCTTGCACCGTAACACAACTATTCATAGCAACTATATATTTCAACCATAAAAGCCTCTTTATTGTGGATAGAGCATAGGCCATAGCAACTTAGCAAGTAACAGTTTTTATATATTCAAAGGCATCAACATTTCTCCACACTAATATTCTTGCAAGGTATCGCTGAACAGTCTACAAAATAGATGTTTTCCTTTATATAACTAACAAGTCGTCCAGCGTTTCCTATTTTAAACAAAACATAAATTAACTAAGCAATACAAAAACACTTTACAAGTGTGCTGTAGAGAATATTTACCATGGAGCATCAACCTCTTCCTGGAACTCAAACTCATACTTCTCAGCTTTTGATCTCAGCAACTCCATGTCAGCATCAAACTTCTCAGAGGCTCCCTTCAATTCCACAAGCTTTGCTTCAAGATTCCTCATCTCAACTTCAGTGCGTGTTCGTCCAGATTTAGCTGCTATATACCTCTTTGCATCGGAGGCACCTTCGGATTCGAAGATGAGGCCTTTCAGTGAGCAGAGCCGATTACGTAAAAATCCAACATTCATGCCTAAAAGCTCAAATGATCTCACAAACTTCTCCCAAATTGCAAATTCATCCCGGGAGGTAGTGGGTTTGCAACCTTTTATGGCATCCGCAATGTTTACAGTTTCATCAATGATGCCAGCAACCAGTTTAGAACGGAGGCCTGGGAGCAATCAGTTGTGAAGAAATGCATTCTTACTGCAGCACATCTCATAGTACTTCACCCTTGTATGCTCAGGCAATTCCAAATCTATGCACAACCCATTTACTACAATGTGGAAGTCCTCAAAGCTATTAACATCCCTAAAAGGAACTGAGGTTCCAGAGAATTTGTAACCTTCTAAAACTTCTGAACCAACCTCTTCACTGTCATTTCCAGATTGTTCCACTATCTGCTCCAGTTGACGTACTGATCTCGACAGGCCTGTTCTCTTGTTTTTCTTTTGGACGACAGTTAATGGAAGTGAATTTGGATGCTTCCGCTTCTTTATCTTCACAGATGTTGGGGTCCTCTTTTCACTGTCTATTCATGAATTAAGTAAAAGTTTAACATTTCTCCCAAAGGAATCACAGTTAAAGACGAAATAACTAACATTCTGAGATAAGGCAAACAAACAACATAATCATCCAATAACGAGGTAAGTATGCAAAAACCTGCTTCAATTTGTTTTGGATGCGCATCCAAATTTAAAAGGCTAAGAGCACCATCCACCTCTGTCAAATCATTTGCCCTTATAATATACACCTACAAAATGAGGATGCATATAAACCATGAAAATTGTAATACCATCAATGTGCACGAATTAAACTGAATAGTTGGTACGTAGTGTAAGCTCCCGTGTATAAGAAATCAGCTGACTGTCTCCTCATGAAGCAAAAGTTCAATATACACAAAAAATGAGCATCTCTAACAGTTGACATTGCATGCCTCCTTATTCAAGAAACTGTCAGAAACTCAGATGAATGGCTAGTACAAGGTGCCTGCACTCTATATTATGAAAATTGTAATACCATCAATGTGCACGAATTAAACTGAATAGTTGGTACGTAGTGTAAGCTCCCGTGTATAAGAAATCAGCTGACTGTCTCCTCATGAAGCAAAAGTTCAATATACACAAAAAATGAGCATCTCTAACAGTTGACATTGCATGCCTCCTTATTCAAGAAACTGTCAGAAACTCAGATGAATGGCTAGTACAAGGTGCCTGCACTCTATATCGTTACTCCAACAGTCTGAATGTGAATACTAGAATTTCTAAAATATTAAATTGATGTACCACTAAGCAATTTCTTCTTTCGCAACTATGAAATTTCTCATCTCCTGCTCAAAATGAAATGAGTCTTTTCCTACATGTAATATAATATACAATCAAATATCTATCTTACTGCTAAAATTAACATATTATGGGTTGGAGAGTGGTTGGGGATTGACATGAAATTGTTCACAGATTTGCTATAAATTGTCCCTTGTATTATGTGGCAGTAGATGCTGGACTTAAATACTACAAAACCTTAGATAAAGAATCCACAAGACTCTTTTGACAAGATATAAGGTAAGTGTTGAAAGATTTTCAATAGCCAAAACATATGTCATGATCTACAAAACTTCCAATGTCACCTTGAACTTGGTAGGTTCAACTAGATGGAAGAGCAGAACATCTCCTTCAAGCAACATGTGTCCAACAGAAAACTTTCTCCACCCCGCGCTAAGTCCTGTCTTATCTGAGATGTATTTGATTTCAGACTGTTCCACACTTTCATCTTCCAGGATAACAGCACAGTCTGTCCTTGGTAGGTGCAACTTGCAAAACGGTGTGGGAAGGCCCTGCACTCAAAAATTGATAACAAAAAGCTTGTCTGCTGCTAGTCCAAAGAATGACATTCATTGATAATTCATATTGTCTGAAAGCCCTTACCATCCAAAAACAACTGGAAACATGTGATCTAACCAACAACTTTACAAAGCTAGGGAACTTAGATCCAAGACTCAATTGAATCTCCTCTGCTCGAATGACAGTCAGGGACTTGACTTGAGCAGGAATATTGGACCCATTAATCGCTCGCTTGCAGCTTCATGTAAAATAACGGTCATTATTGTCATCAAGTCGATCTAAAAAAGTAAAAAGAAACATTTCAAGAATATTAAAGCTTAACTAACCTTACAATCTTTCCTGAGAGATCAGATAGTACCTGTTAATTAAATTGTTAGTCTCCCCAACATAAACTTTCCCTCTTAAAAATAGAATATGCATAATGTGAAAAAACTTTACAATTGCGATTTTCCTCTTATTGCGTGAAGTTGAAGATATTATGGTTACTCAGTGCATCGAGAATTAATAACCAGTGTGCATGCTAGTGAAAAAGAGTGAAACGGTCGATCTCCATGCCCCTCCAATGGGAGGAAAATGAAGAATTTCTGCAATCATATAGCGAACGAAGGCCTACCTAAATTCACAGCAATAGCAAAGGGATTCTGTGAAGGCTGTAGGATATCCACATAATAGATGCAGGGGCTCTTCAGAGTTTAATTTGATTCTAAAAGGCAATGCAAAAGGATTGCAAAGCGTTAAAACACAGAGTTGACGCTTACAATAATCACCTTGTTCAGTAATGCCTTAATTGCTAACTAATCCAAACCTCATAGCACCCACGATTAACAGAGACCAAATCTTTGTAGCAGCTTATAAATTTTATTCCAGTTGAACATACATCATCTAGGCAGCATAGAAGCATAATATAAAGAAATAGAGAGGAGATATGTTTGGCAAACTTGAAGATACAGGTAGTAAGCTAGCTTAGAATTTCTTAGATTAGTTGAATAAATTCAGCATTTTTTCCGTTTTCCTTCACAGTATCTAAAAAGGAAATGCAAAAGTAAAATAGTTTCCATATTTGAGAGCAAAATATTGCTAGTTTTTCCATGAACTGGACACAACATGTGACACAATTTGAGTATCTGCATAGGTCCATCACATTCAACCTTTCACTAAATCCATGAATTTGCCCCGTCATGAAAGGGTTACCAAAACAAACCTAACAGATGTCTGCTTGAACTGAAATCAAAAATTTTGGCTTCCATCATTCGGAGAGAAACTACCTAGCTTGAGCTCAAATAACCCAACATCCACACCGTTCTGGTAAATTTCTCAACATAGTCCTTTTTGTACCCTTATAAATACCCAATAATTAGAAAGAAATGTTAGACTAGCTATCAGCAGCTCTATACATGCAAGTAATGTTGTAATTAAAAAATAAATAAAAATAAAAAACTTGTCTGAAGCAAGAGCTATTGAAATTAACGGTGGTTGAACAATCTTACATTAAGCTTAGATTTGGTAGAAGGCTTCCTCTTCCTCTTGGTTAGCAGGGAGAGTTTATGATCTTTCACGTCCTTGGACTTGTTTCGTTTACCCTTGAAACATTTAACCAGATCCAACATTAATTGACTCAACTTACTGAACAGATATCATTCAAACGTACAGTAAATATATATATATATATATATATATATATATATATATATATATATATATATATACCTGTGAAGAAGGGGAAGGCGTGGGAGGGAAAAGGGTAGAGTAGTTTGAGTGAGAAAATTGGGCGAGGGTCAAATCTTGGTCATCGTCATCTTCTTCCACAACTTCCTTCTTAATCACTTGCTGATTATCATCGTCATCAGCAAGATCACAAGTATTATTACCATCATCCCGATTATGATGAGTAGCGTGATCTGTTAGAGCTCCTCCTCGGCTAACTACCCTTAACCTCATAATGTGTTTGTAGAAATTCAGTAGAATTGTTATTTGGGGTTTCTGTAGATTAGGAAAAGTGTAGAAATTCCTCCAAATAGAAGAACGAAGAAGAAGAGCACCGGAAATGACTGAGGAAGAGAGAGAAAGAGGAATGCCTAAGCTAAGCTGGTGTTTCTTTACCTGTGGTTAATCTCTTTAACGGCTAATTCGGATAAAATTATTTGATAAAATTTTATTTATTATCGTATCTTAATCTGTAAAAAATAATATAAATTCAAATTATTAAAGAGTTATTTTTTAATAAAATATTTTAAATTTTAAATTATTATTAATTTTTGAAAAATTAATTTTAGATGTTTTTAAATTTAAAAATTATTCAAATATTTTATATTTTTTAATTAATAAACAGTTCAGATATTATTTTATTCAGATAATTTAATTTATTAAAATATATTATTCATTCAAATTTTAATTACTCAAATTTATTTTGGTGGTTTGTTTTAGTTAATGCTCCATCTATCACATAATAAATGTCATAATTTGATTTTTATAGTTAAATTGATTATTTTTTAAAATTATTAATTAAAAATCTATTATATAAAACAGAGCAGAGAGAGAAAATACATAAATGTCACATCAAAATACACATCAGCAGCTCTTTCTCTCTCATCCACTTATTCAAATTTCGAACCCCCACACACAGAGCTCTTATTCCTCATCTTTACTACATCAAATACCTACTATGAGGCCACAATCCTGTATGACTTTAGTTGGACATGGATTCGTCTCCGACTGAAGCTATAGAGTCGCCGATGATGATTGACATGGATTCAAAACGAAACACGTAACAACTCCGACTGAAGCTATAGAGTTGCCGCCGATGATGGAAGCTATGGGTCGCACACGTAACTCACTTTTGGGGCTAATCAAAGAAGTTGAATGAAGTTTCTGGGACTAATTTGAAGGTATTTTTAATGATCTGAAAATGGGTTTAAAACCCGCTTTGAATTCGCGATTGTTGGGGGTAAACAGGTAACAAATTTTTTTATTTGGGCTTTTTTTACCCGTATTTCTGTATCAAGAGAACGCTTGTGCCAGCTTTGAATATGAGGTTGTGGCGATTAGACCAAGTGAGCAGTCTGTAGCGAAGAAGGGGATGGCAGATGGGTCATAGGTTTCTGCTGCATTTGAAGAGCCCTATGGAATAAGGAGGACTTATTGTCTTGAAATGAACTCTTTTTTAGAGTAATGTGACGGGTGGATGAGGTAATTTCTTATTTGTAAGCTATTTTCAATCCAGATGATTGCGCCTACTAAGGGGATATGTGTACATATACCATGAATTTGACTAACTGAACTCACTTAATTTATTAAGCTTCAACTGATATTATATGGGTTATAAATTGGTTATATTTTTTCTAATTTAATTATTTTTGTGGATCCTGTACTGTTGTGTCTATAAGTACACTTTTTATGCGATTTGGGCTTTGGAGATTTTTACATTCTTCTTGGAAATTGGATATGTCCTGTTGTTATGCATAAATCATTTGTTAACTCCACATTGAGTACTTAGTTTCACATGATGTTGCTCACTTGATCAATTAAAATTCTGTATCATTTACATACTTCTAATCAGTTGAGCAATCTTAGATTGTTTTACTTACTGTAAATTGCATGCTGAGCTTGGCTCAAGTCTTAGAAGAATATTAGGTCAGCATGAAGGTTATGTTCTGTGATGTCTAGAAGGACTGCTAAACTTGCGAGTGTTGAGCCTGTAGTGAGTATGGTGATCCTTCATGAAGGTTATTTTATGAGTATAACTAGCAAACACCTCGAAGATCAGCACAAGCAAATCTGAGAGCCCTTTTGCATATAATATATTTTAGAATAATAGAAATCATTTGTAGCTGGAAGTCATGGCTTGTGCATTTCCTCAAATTGTCTTTAGCATTTGTTGAGAATGTGATATCTATGGTGTGTCTTTGATAATTAATCTTGCCGAGTGGTTAGGTCATTTAATATCTTGACAAGCTGCTAATATTTGAGAGTTTGAGTATGCAGTTTAGCTGTGATTCAGAAATATGGTATGGAATGATGGTTTTTTTGGTGGTTTGAATATGTATTGATGATTGTAAGTTTTGTAGTTAAATTTAGAATTTTCCGGATATCTATTTTTAAAGGAAATTTTGCCGAAATTTCGTGAAATTAGTACTGACTAGCTCGATGTTTTGGTGGTTGGATATGTATTGATGATTGAGTATGTATGTCTTTAGATAATGTAATATTTTTTAAATTTTAATTTAATTTTTCGTTACACCGTGCCTTCAGGCACGGGTTATCGCTAGTATTTATATAGTCTGAAACCCGACACCAATGATAAATTATCTGTTGTTTATTACAATCATAATCATTTTTGACGTATATTTTAAATTTTTTAAAAAATTATTAATTTAAAAAATAATTAATTTACTTATAAAAGACATTAATCATGAGATGGAGAGGAAGTTTGAAAGCTGTGGACCCCACTATATGCAATTGCGCTTGGAGTTTGGACCACCACCTCCTCCTCCTCCCAGGTTCCATTAAAGGTTTACTACGACTGGAGGCCACCTGGCATCCACGTGGTGCTCTAGCTGTGAAAAAGTATCACAGTTATGTTTTGTCGTAGACAATAATTGTATTCAAACTCACAGTTATGTTTTGTCGTATTGTACACGACAGTTATATTAGTAAGTTGTATTTGAATTATGTACCATGTATCTGACGACCCAAGATGGGTGATGTATACCTAATTTTGGGGGCGTCACAAGTATTCCTGTCCTTCAAGACTTATTGTTTAATTAAACGTGAATTCAACTCATGTGGAGTATGTAATAACCTATTTTTTTATAATTAAATATTAATTGATTTTATTTTATATAATTGTATTTAAAATGAAAATTGAGGAAGATAATTTATTTTGTTAAAGTCTTGTGATAAAATTATTTGGAGCGGGAAGCTACATGGGAGATGGAGGAGTTTATTCGAGTAGAGTATCCGCATCTCTTTGAAAATTAGGTGCGTTCATTCTTTTGGTTTCGGGGTCGGAATCCTTTTAAGGGGTAGGTGATGTAATACCCGAAAAAAAATATATATATTACATAATAAAAAATTTATTTATTTCGTTTTAAAATATATTAATTGGACTTTGTTTTTATTTGGGTCAAATTGTATTTAATTATTGTGGACCATAATAAGTAAGTGATTACATTAATTTGGGCCTTTATATTAATTGGGTATAACCTATATTTGTGTAACTTTAAACCTATTAAAATTAGGAGAACTAGTAATATATATTAATAAATAAATAAATAAATAAAACAAAAATCATATATAGTGAACCCTACCTTTATTCGTCAAATAAAAAGAAGAAGAGGAGGTTGCTGCTTAACTAAGAGGAAGAGCGAGTTGCGAGATGGAATTAGCCTACTGAAGAATCAAAAGCAGATGATTTTCTTTCTTTTGTTTTTGTACAGAGTTATGTAGTCTTATCATTCTAGTTCATAATTTAAAATCTGGAATACATATGCATATGTATGTCTTACCGTTGCAGATAATTGACTAAGATTGACCCTGATGATAATAGCATATGACATGATAATGGGCAATTTAGATGAGGCAGTACCATAATTAGGCTATTATCAAAACTTGGCAGTACATGTGATTGAGAATATGCTTCATATGGTCTAGCAGGTTAAAAAAAAATGTAACTTGATTTTTTAAGCCTACTGTTATAAAACCGTGTTCGTAGCCTTTATATGAAATAGAATAATATTGTGATGGAAAAAAAAAGGAAGATGGAATCATTAACTAATGGCGATAATTCAATTCAACTTCTTCGATTTCAATGGCTATGGCATTAATCTTCTGAATCTCAATTATTTCGTGTTCCTTCAAATTTATATAGGTTGCGGAATATATGGGTTGCCTACTATTATTTTTGTAAAATTAATGTAATTGGGAATTAATTTTATATTACTATAAATATAGTTATTAGGTAATTTATAAACTTATATTTATTATTATGTTGTTTAATTAGTTCGAACGCAAGGAATTTAACGGGTCATTGTTTGGAATATAAATTTTGGAGTATTAATAATTGATAAAAGGCGATGATTAAAAGCATATTAAATATATTATGAATTATTTTGGAATTATTAGTTTGGATTGTTTTTAATTTGAGGTGAATATATTTAGGTTGCGAATAACGTTTCGTATTTCATATCGTTGGCATTTGAGGGTAAAATTTTGTGGAGTGTGCTATAAATGGTTTGGAAGTATCAGGTACGGATTCCGTACTCTTTCAACGACATTCTTGTTAAATTTGATTTGTTCGTTTTGTCCCTTATTTCGAATTTCGTTATTATTTCACATAATTGATTCTTGTGAAATTCATATAATAGTTTCATTTTGGAGTTGATATATATGACTTGTGTTTGTACTCTTTGAATTAGGTTATCATGCTTAGTATTTATTTTTGATAATTATAGAGCGGTACATGTTGCTACCTTCTTTTTGAGACATTGTGACTATAATTTGATTTGGTTCAACATGTACATATAGAACCCTTTTGTTGGTATTATGTCGCATGTGTTGTGACATGATATTTTTGTTAGAATATAAAGTAGGGTATACCTGAGCTATAACCACCTGTGGGGGTATCACAGGCATGTCGTCTTGGCACGAGAGACATAACACTTTCCGTGGCAGCTTGATTAGTCAACGGCATCTCCGTTTGGGCTCCGAAGTAAGTGGGCCATTTGGTATTTTGTTGTGGGGGCGTATGGGTTAACCCTAGTTTTCTGTTCTGCGGATTGGTGATGTTGTGCCAAATATACCTATCCGATTTGCATACATTTGGATTCGCGGTCCAATGTATGATTTGCCTGTGTGACATTATTTTGATTTGCATGTGTGGCATTACTTTGACTTGCCTGTGTGGCATTGTTTTGATGTGTCTGTGTGACATTATTTTGGTTGCATGTGTGGCATCATTTGATTTGTCTGAGTGACATTATTTGATTTGTCTGTGTGGCATTAGTTTGACTTACCTATGTGGCAAGCTATATTTTTGAGCTCACTCGGTATGAAATAAATCCAGTCATTTGTTTCAGCCTATCATTTATTGTATTAGTTTATTTGTTTCTTTTCAGTTCAATTCATTGAGTTAGTTACTTCAGTTCGTTATTTCTTTATTCTTCTATTAGTTTCGTCAATTCTGTTGATTCAGATATATTCCATTCAGATCTTTAGAGATTATATTTTCTCCAGTATTTACACTTGAGACTTTGTTCAGTATTTTGTCTCAATTGTTTTCGTATATCAGTTATATATCTTTTGTATATTTGTATCCGTACTGGACAATTGACTCATGCTGTGTTTTTCTTCCGGCAGGTTTGCAGGGGTGATTCAAAGCTAATGTGATGAGATTATTTTCTTTGACCATCTAGGTTGATTCAATTTTTTTTAGTTTTGATTATTTTGACTCTAGTTGGAGAATTGTATTTAGTAATTTATTAATGAATCACTACTATTAATATTTTGAGGTTGTTAGTGCTCTGTTTATTTATTTTGAGGTTCGTTGTACTTTGCACGTGACCTCCCTTTTCTTTTCGGGAAGGGGGTGTTACAGAGTACATCTCTAGTCACCACACACACATATATATATATATTATCGCTCCATCAAATTAAACATGTATATTTTTTTAGCACTTAGTTATCGATTTATTTTCTTTTACAAAACAACTACTAGTATCATATTAGTAACAAGCTTTGACAAGTTTACGCATCAACCCCCGAGTATAAGTGCCAGTCCAAATAACAGCCCACCCGGCCTGGCCTGGTAGTAACGCCAGTAATTGTGATGTCATTGTTTATTCATTCGATGGGAATAGGAACTTAATGTTGGAGCAAATCGTCGAGACCACCAACTGATCGGTGAGGGGTGAATTGATTATTTATTTATTTTATTTTTATATAAGAAAAGGTGTCTAAAAATCCACGGTGTGAGTGTCTATAGACTGACTATAGGAGGAGGATACATGTAAACATTGAAATTATTATATTCTGGATGATGCTATTGCCAAAGGGGTAATAATTGAGTAGATAGGACAAACTCCCATACAACTTGTTGCGACCTTCTAGTAGTAGTAGTAGTAGAAACCCAAACCCAAACCCAAACCCAAACCCAACAGTACTACTCCCTCCATTCATGTATCGTAAACTAAAATGAATTAAACGAACTAGTTGTGTTCACGTGTTCATCGTTCGCTCGCCCCATTTCACACTACATTCTTATCAAACTCTCCAAACAAATAATATCCCCTCCCCCTCCCCCTCCCCCTCCCCTCCTTTTAAAATTAAAATTGGAGATACAATTTAATTATTTATAATTTTAAAATTTATCTTTACACAAATAATTCATGAACCTTAATAGGTGTAAAAATATTTACTTGAGGGAATACTAGTAATTAGATTGTCACCAATAAGTTTTTAATGACCGGAAAAATAAATATAGGTAAAAATTAAGGAAATAGAGGGATTTAGTTAAAGATGTAAATGAGTCGAATCGAAACGGACAGACATATAATTGCTCGAATTCGACTCGAAACGTTAAATTCATACTTGAATTCGAATTATATTTGAAAAATTCTACTCAGATTTGACTTCACTCGAACTACTTGCAAACTTTAATATAAAGCTCGAATTCAAGTCTCTACATAATAACTAACTTTATAATAAATATAATTATAAATTGAATTTATTATTTTACTTAGAAATAAAAAAATATATTTACTATTACACTTTACAAATATAAAATCACAATAAAAATTAAAAATAAAATAACATAAAAATAATTAATTATCCTAATTTGATTTATTTTTATATATATTGTAGGAAAAAAATGAACAAAATATAGGATTCAACTATCAAATAAAAGAAGGGCAGAAATAAACTTATCGATTTAGAGCGAATAGTTTTGAGCAGAGGCGTGCAGCGCACTGTCCTTAAATAGAAATTTCGCCCCTCGGAGAACTTTTCTCGATGCTAAGGTCACTGAAGAATTCCTACTCCAGGATTCAACGATGTATATATGAAGATTGGCAGCAACAATGTGTGTGTGTGTGTATATATATATATATATATATATATATATATATAATATGTCTTTTTTTTGGAAAGATATCTTCTTACATGAGCTACCTAGCCTTTTTATAGGCGAACAAAATGCGTATAACAACGATAATATTACATGGCAACGGAAAATGTTTTTTATTTATCTCCAACAGTCAAAAAATCAAATAACAACGGTAATAAAATTAAAAGCTCTTCAACAGTAAAAATATTAATATCTCAATAACTGCTATTAATATACAATAGCAGTTACAAATCTTCCTATTAACTTTGTAATATATTATAAAATACAACAATCCTCCACATATTACAAAGTAAAAATACTTTGAGTAAGAAATATAAGAATGCAGTGCATTAACACTGGTGTCTTTTGGACTATGAACCAATGTATAGAGTAAATAAGACTTGATTCACAGGAATTCGGTGAAATAAAATTTCTATGAACCTTCTTTCTTATTATGAATCAGTAATCATATTACTCACACTACAAACTCTAATTAGAAGTTGTTCTACGCGATTTGACACATTTTGGCCTTGCGCCATACCTGGAATTCATGAGAGTTCTAGAAAACCTGTCTAGTTTTCATAAGAGGCGACCTCACCTCTACACTCATATAGGTGTTTCCATCAAACGTGTTCTACAGTTAAACACATCACCCAATAGGACTATGGAAAACATTAAGAGTATATAACTCAACCTCTAACACTGTAAAATTACACTATCCTACACCATAGGGATGAACTCAAATATTTATAAAATGGATAGTGTCTCAACCAATCAACCAATGACTTGTTGTTACCCATATGAACCTACTTCGTGGGATTACCATGCATTTATATAGGTTGGGTTACCATCATTGTTGATTTCTGTAATAGACAGTAGTCCCATCCCCCTCGATGTATTGCTCACTAGCCTTTTGCTTAGTGGCTTTGTCAGAGGATCCACAAAATTTAACTCCGACCTAACAAAATTAAGGGATGTAATCTCATCAAATAACAGCTGTCTCACAATATTATGTCTTAGGCGTATATGTCTACTCTTGCCATTATAGCTCTTATTCTTAGCTCTGCCTATAGCAGCTTGGCAATCACAATGTAGAGACACAGATGGAACTGGTTTCATCCAGAAAGGAATATTTTCCAAAAAATTTCTGAGCCACTCTGCTTCAGAATCTGCCTTCTCTAAGGCAATAAACTCAGTAGACTTTCAAGAAACTACTCCTCCTCTTAAGGTAAATATGTAGCCACTCGTTGATTTGATCTCATCTGAATCAGAGATCTAGTTGGCATCACTATAGCCCTCAAGAACTGCAGGATTGCCGCAGTAATACAAACCAAATCTAATAGTACCTCGCAGATACTTGAGTATTCTACATAAAGCAGTCTAATGATCCTTATTAGGTTTATAAATGTATCTGCTGAGTCTATTAACTGCATATTAGCAGTTTTAAAACCAATTTTCCTTTTTAGGGTCAGGTAACAATACCTTAGTAAGACACCCCCATACTTTAAGGTATTTCAAGTTATGTAAATGATTTTTCCAAAGCTCAAAAGGTGTTTCCCCAATTTTCACCAACGGGTAACTTTATATATGTAAGACCCCAAGTGATTAGTTTCATCTTACGAAGACTAGCATAATGCTATAAATAAGAACATCATTTAAAAAGGTTCACTGGCCAATAGGATGAGTCTCAAACCCACACTGTTTGAAAATGGAATAATCCACCTTCTATCACTAAAGATCATTCCCGAGTGGGAATTGCCAATTTTCCTCATATTCATTATTGAATCCTTTATGGTATTTTGATATCAATTGTTTCAGAAGGAAAAAAAATCACAACTTTTTTGAAACAGCTAGAACCCAGAAGAGAACAGAACTAAACCAAACCCATGACCTTCAAAGAAAAAGAGTCACCTGAACTAAAGTTCGGAGTTTGTTGACATGAAGCCGCCTTCTTCAATATATGAATAGCAATGAGGTATAGCCCACCTACTGTTGTATAAAAGCTAACATGAAGTTCAGGGGACAAATTCAATAAATTTTCAAATTAGAGCCAAAGTATATTAAATCTTTTCATCAGATGAAGAAGGGAAAAAAATCTTGGATATTTTAGAAGGGTTTATTAGAAAGGAAGAAAGAATAAAGAAGACCCAATAGGTTGTTGAATAATACAAGTAATTATAATAAATAAACACAAGGGAAGGAATTTACAGAAATACAACAAAGGTTGCCGCCTTGTTGTAGGGTTAGTATTTCAAACTCCTCTCCTTATTTTCGGTTCAAATCTTTTTAATTTTTTTTCTAATTTCCCCTTCTCTATTTTTCTCTTCGATTTATGTATACACATATACATACTTGCATAAAATTGTTCACAACAATTAATTAATCATATGCATGAATAAAAATCTTTGCCAACTCAAGACAGACAAAGTTGAGTTTTTATAATTACCTTTACTCAAGAACTCTCATTTTGCCAAATTAGTAAAAATATAGATATTGGTCCTCTCATGTTAATGTGGATTTCGATAAACAAGAACTCGAACATGATTCTATTACAGACATAATTAAAATTTATCTTCCATCAAATAACACAATAATTAAAAACCCCAGAGATCATAAGAACAATACCTGAAATGCATTTAGGAAACCCAAATACCCAAACAGCTCATGAATGAACTGACTTCAATTAAGAAATTTGAAACAAAATCTGCTAAAAGGTTCAAGTCAATCTCATGAATAAAATTTTCCTTTTCTGAAATGAAACACACCAACCACACTTGAATTTTATTTAGCATGTAGAATGTCTGAAGCAATTTCCAGACTCTAATTTCCATGTATCACTCATTTTCAAATAGGGCCGAGAAGATACCATATGTTTTATCAGTATATGGTAACTTTGCAACAATGAGAAAGATTTAGACGTGGCTAACAAAATGGAAATAAACAAAAAATATGCAAACTAACACGCCCTATTCTAAATGACCCTATAAAAAAAATGGAGCAGTGAATATTTGTTGATGCCATTTGAATTTATTATAGAAGCAAAATAGTATACCAGAGCAACTCCAAATCTCTTGTAAAACCATCATAATATCACACGTCTCCATCAATTTATTAATTTTTTAAAAAAAATTATTTTTATGCAAAAACAAGTTGCATCTTTATGGCCTAAAGTTACACGGTAATTTTTTTTTACCCTTTAACTGTTTCTCCACCAAATTTGTAATATTGCGAGAAAAGTCCAACATATAGATTTCATAAAATTATCACAAGGGGCAGTTAAATCAACTTCCAATAAAAGATTCCCTAAACACAATAACAGCACCCACAACAATACCTCAATTTAGCAAATTGATAACAAAACTCAACTAGCAACCTATAAACATTAATAAATATATAAGAATCCAAAATTTCTACTTAAGATTGTAGGAAAAATATGAACAAAATATAGGATTCAACTATCAAATAAAAGAAGGGCATAAATAAACTTATCGATTTAGAGCGAATAGTTTTGAGCAGATGCGTGCAGCACACTGTCCTTAAGTAGAAATTTCGCCCATCGGAGAACTTTTCTCGGTGCTAAGTTCATTGACGAATTCCTACTCCAGGATTTAACGGCTCTTCACCTAACTAATCAGCACTTGAAATAGTTGAATGACCAGGAACAACTTCAATTTTTTCTTACTCAAACTCAAAGATTGTACCACACACACACACACACACACACACACACACACACACACACACACATATATATATATATATATATATATATATATATATATAGTAAGGATCAAAAGCATTCCCCTTAAATAACAAGTGGGGCTGTGAGTGATATTTTTGTAAATAAAAAAAAGCAAGTGGGACCACTATCTTTTAAAAGACACTAAAACGATGTAGTTTTAATAAAGGAGTGCTATTTAAGGAAGAATGTTATTTAAGGAGAATACTCTTGATCCTTGCTCTATATAAATAATATGTGTCTATAAAGTGATGTATCTATATATATACTGACAATGTCTTTTTTTTGTGGAAAGATATCTTCTTACATGAGCTACCTAGCATTTTTATAGAAGAACAGAATGCGTATAACAACGATAATATTACATGGCAACTGAAACAATTTTTTATTTATCTCCAACAGTCAAAAAATCAAATAACAATGGTAATATAATTAAAAGCTCTTCAACAGTAAAAATATTAATATCTCAATAACTGCTATTAATATACAATAGCAGTAACAAATCTTCCTATTAACTTTGTAATATATTATAAAATACAACATATATTATAAGAGAATGTATATCAAGTATCTAATCGAGTAGTTATCAAATCACATTCAAGAATTCGAGTAGTTTTAATCTTAAACGAGTCGAGTTTAACTTTACTCAGATTCTACTCATATTTTTATATTCGAATGATTTTTTATGCTCAAATTTAGATCATGTTATTAACGAATTCAAAAAAAAATTTCGAGTCGAACCCGAACTGTTTAGTTCGTTTACAACAGCCTTAGATTTAGGCTCGTCACTTATTGCTGACAATTCCGGTAAATAAGTTAACTAAAACAATACTCCCTCTTTTATAAAAGTTTGAGGTTAAACGATCACATATTAAATTTTAAAATTGGTATGACTCATAAAAATTTAGAATGTAATAAATTTTGAGATTAATAGTTTTTGTTATATACTGATACAGTTATATAATAATTATATCAACTAAAATTAAATAAATTTAAAGTTTAATATTAAATTATATCTAAAATATTTTAGAAAGGAGAGAGTAATAATACATTTAGACAGAAGAATTACGTACTTGTATATGGAAGATAGACATCCATATTAATCGCACATAAAACGTGCAAAGGAAATACTAGTGATTCATTCGCCTCATCACTTATTATTGCTGTCAAACTAAGTAAAATTAGTTAAATTCATTTAAAAATTATACTATTAAATTTATTGTTGCTAGACATTTGACAGCTCGAAATCCTGATCCTATGAGTAATATACTGGGCTGGGGGCCGCTCAAATGGTAACTGATAATTGCCTTTAATGAATACTCCATAATTATATATATTTTTTTTATAATTGCAAAGGAGGCAAAATAACAGTTTTCTAGTATTCTATTTTTTTTCTAAATATAAGGAGCATTTTTTAGTTTTTTAAAAGTCAATTTGAGATATTTTTATAATTTTAATTTAATATAAATTAATTTAGTTTTAATCAATACAAATACAAATATTATAAACTATATAAATAACAATCCTGATTACAAATATTGTTTTCAAAAGTTATGAATTAGTTCAATTTTAGATATAAAATTATCTTAAAGTAATTTTAAAAATTTAAGGTTACTCGATTATTTTAGAAGAAATATAGACGATACCAACGACTAATCTTGTCGGATATTAATTGATAAGTCTGAAATATGTATAAAGTATTGATATTTCAAAAAATAATAATAATAATTAATATTTCACAAAGTCCTCACAAGAATGACAAATGAATATTATATAATTTATGTGATAGAAGAATTTATAGAAACATTAAAATTTTCCAAAATATACATTGGAAGAGAGAGAAACTAAAAGAGGTACTCCTTAACGACACATTTAAAGGATCATTAAAAAATTTAAGGGCACAATTATAGTGTAAATCCACTCTAAATTTCAAATGGTCAATGACCATCGGCTTTACTAGGTCAGCCCTCTAAACAAAATAAAGATATTAGAGATTACATCGGGCCGCCACTTGACCAAATTATTATTTGGACTGAACAAAAAATAAATAAAATCGAATAATTAAATTGAAATATATTTTTTTAATTAAATTATTTTGTTTATTTAAGTATTTAGGTATATTCAATTATAATCACTTTACATTTCGATATTTAATTTCGGTTTCGGATGTAGAAATTACACTATTCGGATAATCGGTTAAACTAGAAATTTAAAAAACATATAATACTATTTTTAATTACTTTGATAGACTTTTTTGTCCTATGAATTATGTACTTATGTATTGTTAATTTGAAATTATTAAACTAGTTTATGAATTATTATGGTTGTGGATTGTGGTTAAATATTATTTGGAAATTTTAGTGTGAAATTTGAAATAAATTTATTTTTTATTTGGTAAAAATAAGTTCATATTTCGATTATTCGATTTTCGGTTATTTAGTTAGTACATATTTCGAATATTTGTTCGAATAGTGAAATTGTATAAAATTCAATATTCGGTTATAATTAAATAAATAATTCAGTTCGGTTATAATCGAATACACAACCTTATTATTACCATGAATTTTGGTAGTTTAGGTATGTAAAATTTGATTGGTTACAAGTACTTTCCTCTCTCAAAATAAATGTCATTTAACTTTTTATTTTGCATTTGTTTAATTAATGTGAAGGTTTCCTTACATCTCATCTTAATAACTTTTGAATATTTAAGTTTTAACTATAAATTTAAAGTTAAAACTTAAATATTCAAAAGTTATTAAACAAATATAAGGTCGCAATTGAGCATCTACTATTTCTTAATTCAAAATTCCTTTTATTAATTAGAATTAAAGGATTCGTAGATCATAATCATAAAACTTTGACTTGGAATACATGGGATATAATTTGGGATATATATATATATATATAGGGTATCCATTCACAGCAACCGGTTGTTGGGAGCAACCTCTTTTGGCCCTGTCGCTACAATATGTAGCGGCTTATAAAAAAAAATTTATCTAAATTATACTTAATACATAAATTAATGTCGGGTTTGAGTAGTTGCAGTTTTGCGCGTCCATTGACAAGCCCCGCAGCTACTACTTGAGACCTACGGCAACCTTATAAAGTCAATAATATACCTGGAATAAATCATATATGGTCCAGCACAGGGTAATAGTGATGGTGCATTAAATTTTATGGAACATAATTATCATTTCAAGAAGTAGAACAAATCGATTTTAAAGAAAAGTTCAAGTTTTAATGCCAGATGGATTCAATTTAGTACTGAAAAGGAGTATCATTCTCCGACAGTCACATATTTAATTTTTCACTAATTAATAAGAGTCATATTTTAGTTATAAAATTTTGTTTCAAGACTTATTTGTAACATATTTAGATATTTTAATTTAATAGTTGTGACATTATAATAAAATAAAATGACGTTGAATTTGAAGATATACTTTCACTTATATTATCATTAATTCAAATGCTAACTCTTTTTCTGAGTTTTTAAAAACAATAATAATACTCAAATGTCAAATTATATCTTATCATTGCGGAGGGACTGTTTTTGTTCCTTATAAGCGGCCAAAAAAAATAAACAATAAAATAATACCGGTATCGTATCTCTCTTTTGACTATTTTCCATCCAATAACCTACACATGTATTGGAGTATTATTGTAGTATTATTATAGTTACTTCCTATGCATACAACTTTTTTTGCAAGACTTGGTTTTGCCTGGCTTACTGGTATATGATTTTGGTTGGGTTTTGGGTCCTGTTACTTCTCTCTCTATGTCATTTTCTTGAATACTCTCTCTCTCTCTCTCCCTTGTATTTGTTACTTGTTCTTAACCTGTACTCTTATTTGGCCCAAGTTTTTTCTATAACTTTGTTACTTTTGCAAGTTTATAAAATATGCCCAGAACAGTCGAAGATTGGTTGAGGATCATCTATGTGGTTTTTTCATTTTGCACTGCCCTCTGTTTTGGGGCATTCAAAAGTATGTAATATCTTAATTTGCTTGCTAGTTTTGATTTGTTCATATTTATGAAATTTTGCCATCTTCAAATATGTTTGCCTATGAAATATGTTTTTTCAGGTGTACTGGTGGGTCCAATTGCTGCTCTGATAATGATTTTTGGGAATGTTGGGGTAATTTTGGGCCTTTTACCTGCACATGTTTCCTGGACAGTTTACACCCTTCTCAAGTAATTACTTTTGAAACTTCCTTTCAATTACCTTTTTCGATTCCTTTACAAAAAGTATGTTTCTTTGTTGTGTAGTGTTTGATTTTGGACAATATTGAACTATGTGGATTTCTCCAACTGCTTACAAAAAAGTAATAATCACAGGACTGAAAGGTTTGATGCATTACTTAAAGTGGCTTTGATGTTAGCTTTGCCTGCATTATTTGGTATCTGGGTGGGTCTAAGCATAGCTGGTAGTGTTCTTGTGGGGGTGGGTTACGGGTTCTTCACTCCATGGGTTTCAGCTTTTGAGGCCTTCAGACATGACTATGATAATGAGTTCAAGAAGTTCTTCCACTGCATTGTGGTAAAGCCTTTAATTTGTCTCTTGATTAACCTTACTTTTGGTTCAACTCCTTTTCCATTTCACTTTGAAACTTTCAATTATATATTAATATATAGGATGGAACTTGGGGCACTATTAAAGGAAGCTGTACTGTGGTTCGAGATTTTGCTGATATGTGTTATCATTCTTACCCTGTCTACTTAAAGGAGTTGCGTGAATCCCCTAGTTCAAATGGGCATAAACCTCTTAGGTGATGTTGCTTTACTTGGTTCTTTTTAATTAATTATATACCTTAAAAAGGTGACCATTGAATGACTCCATAGGTAAACTCAGGTTCGTGCTAATTTATTTTAGAAACTTAAAAATTACACTGATACAGTTATGAACACTTATACTCCAGTATTTTGCATAGTTAGCTCGTACCCTCGAAAAGAAACCTTTTCATTTAGATTGATTCCCTTAGAAACTCTCTTTCAGGTTGATTCATGTTCCAGGATGCATCATTGTTGGGCTTATGGGGCTTATTGTGGAAATTCCTCTTTATACAGCTATTGCCATAGTAAAAAGTCCATACTTGCTGTTCAAGGGCTGGCAAAGGCTTACACATGATCTAATTAGCCGAGAAGGCCCATTTCTGGAAACAGCTTGTATCCCAATTGCTGGTTTGACAATACTTATGTGGCCGCTTATTGTTATTGGAAGCATTATAATGGCTATTTTCTCCAGTTTTTTCATAGGATTATATGGCTCAGTGATAGTTTATCAGGTTTGCTTGAATCCAAATGTAGTCCTTACTCTTGTTAAAGCTACTGCTTTGAAATGCAATGAACCACTAAACCTTCATATGTATATGTAGGAACGTTCTTTTCGAAGAGGTGTTGCTTATGTGATTGCAATGGTTGCTGAATTTGATGAGTACACGAATGATTGGCTGTATCTCCGTGAGGGGTCTATCCTTCCAAAGTAATCATTCCATCAATTATTGCTTCTTTTCGTTCTTAGAGATGCATATATATCGTCGGTGAAACCAATGCTGCTTTAGATATTCTCTGTGTTCTTCCATTTTTAACAGTTGCAGTCCCCTTGCTCACAGCCAGGCCTCGATATCGAAAGAAGACCTCTCCCTCATCAGACCCTTTGGCAGGAGGAAATCACTCTGTTGATGGTAGTAGAATCGGCTCTGTTATTAGAGAAGCACCACCAATTCTTATGGCAAGCCTATCAGCAAGAAGATCCGTCAGGGAGACCATACATGAAGTGAAAATGGTTCAGGTATGCTTTTAATATTGTAAGATTTGTTCGTTTCCTATCCAATTTTTGGATATGAAATATCAAGATATGCAAGGTAACTGGCGTAGAGCTAGCTTTACCCATGGAACAACTTGCTTTTGAGGTTTTTCTATTAATGCGCAAACTTGAGAAGTCATTATATGGAGTACTTCATCATTCAAAAGGCAGCAACTTATTAATATATTGGCTCAACATGCAACCTGCAAGTGCAGTAGGACCATAAAATGAACTTTACCGATGTATTCTTATTTAGATGAAATAGTAAAATTTCTGCATTAATGTTCCAAGTGTATGGACCTAAATCATTAACTACATTGATCAATGTGAAAGGCCTCAAGAAATTTTAGAAGTCATGTACCATATTTCAGCAGGCTCGCAGAATTTGATCGTTTCAAGTAATAGTATATGTTAATTATTCAATTCACCAAGGACTTCATTTTGAGTAACGAATGATTTGTGATGGATCTTGATCGCAAAACATGCAGAAAACATATAAATGCCACTAAAAGTTTTCACTACCAAAATAAGATATAAGCTGGCAAACTTTATGTATCTGTAGAGGAAAAAAAATTGAAACTTTTTTAAATGACAGTACATAGATTGATGCAAGCAAAGAAACTTTAAATGATGAAATAGCATCTCAACACCAAAATATGCCTTTTTCAAACTGTTATTGTGATTATTGTGTAATTCTTCAAATATTGTCATTTCTTGAGAAAATTGAAGTTTATACCATGTGGTCTGCAACAGGTTTGGAGAAACATGATGAGATCCTGCGAAATGCGGGGAAGGGAATTACTGGAGGCCAATGTAATAACTCCAGCTGATCTCTATGATTGGTTGAAGGCAAAGAATGGGAAAGAAGCAGCCATTATTGGCGTTGGACTGCCTTGTTACACATTCTTTCAGAATATTGTTTACTCCATCAAAGCTGGATCAGCTGGTCTATTGCTTCTTGATGATCTTGAAATAACCCATCTAAATAGGCCCCAGGACAAATTGATAGACTGGTTTTTTCAACCAGTAATGGTCCTCAAGGAACAGATAAAGGTCATGGAAGAGAACGAAGTGAAGTACCTGGAAAAATTAGTTCTATTCGGAAGCAATCCTAAACGCATGGAGGCTTGGGATAACGGCAGTTTTGTACCCCAAGATGTTGTTAGAGCTGCTCAAATTGAGGGTATTAGTAGAAGGTAAGAATTTAATAGGTAGATTTGTTATTTTTGAGTTTCTCAGTAGAAATAAAAGGTGATTTGAATTTCTATTTTACTACACCACTACACGAGCTTATCTTCATGGAATTTGTCTTTTGCCAACACAAGGATGGAAAACTCTTACATTTTTTATCTAGCCTCGTTAACATTGATTATAAATGCTCGATCTATCTGTTCATTATGATCCAGTTTTGTTGGTAATACAACATTCTTTGAGAACAAGATTTACCCCTATGTGATTCCATAGAAACCCAAACAAAACAAACTCACTGACTTGGCATCTCCAAAATTAGCACTTGTAATTAACCTGATCTAAGGATTTAAATATTTTTTCATTGATAGTTTAAATTTCTGTTGGGATTGCCTACTCTACAGTGAAATTTGATTGTAAAACGCGCGGTCCTTAATATATTCAAGAATTTTGAGATAATTATCTGAAAATTTGAACTGATATCCTTTGGCAGGATGGCAGGAATGGTAAGAAGAACATCAAAGTTTCCCACTTATAGAAGGAGATTTCGCCATATCGTGAAGACCTTAATAGTTAATTCTACAGCGAACGAAGGTTGCACCACAAAAGAAGGCTCCATCAGGTCCATATCCACAAGATCAAGTACCTCTATTGAACTTGTTTAGAAGAACTTGTAACTTTTCTATTATTATTTTTCCCCTTTCTTGGGTGTAGATATTTTCTTGATTCCAGGTTTTGTTTAGTCTGTATATAAAACATTACCTCAAAAGGAAATGATTCAATTTGAGTAGGACTTGTAAATGTGCCTCTACCCTTGTCAATATATAGTGTAATGGTTTTGAATCACTTAAATTTGTTGTTCATCACTATGCTTGGTGTTTGAAATGTACTTGTAGTATGTGATTATTAATTACACATTATTCACTTATGTTTGTTTTCATGGAATCATGCTATATATATATTGTTATAAATTTATGCCAAATTACAATTGCAAAACTTATAGAAATTATAAATAGGAGAGTCTCACTTATTACGCATCTCTCTTAAAAATTTACAACTAATACTTATTTATGTAACTGACAATCAAATAGTCAACACAAATAATTGCAATCAGGGACGGAGCCAGGATTTGTTATTCAGGGGGCCAATAAATTTTTAATTGCATAAAATATATTCATCACTAAAAAGTCAAATTTCACTATTACAAAATATATTTTTACTAAAACAAAAATAATATAGTAATAGAATTTACTTTGACAAAGATAATAAAACATAGCAAAAAAAGTATTTTAAAACATATCAAAGTTTCGTCAGAACTTGAGGGGGCCGTAGCTTTACAAAACTTTCAAACCAAACCAAATGTACAAATAAGTTTTAAAAAAATTTCAAATTTTAAGGGTGAGTCTTACAAAAATTTTAAACCTTGGGGGGCCGTAACTCCCTCCAATATACATGTGGCTCGGTCCTGATCGCAATGTATATCATGTTCCTTTTTCATTTTTATTTGTACACTAGAATTTTATTACTAAATCTTATACTACTAATACTAATTCATATACAACTTAAATACCCACTAAATATATCTGAGTTACATGAATAATTCTACATGCGAATCTGAGATGATGATCTGCAAATTTACACCGAATAACAAAGTATTTTGCCATTACCTTTCACAAAATTCTGATAATAGGAATTTTGCCAACTAGGAGATTTGGAGGACTTGTGCAAAGTTTATGATGATATATATAGTTGAATTTTATTCAGAAACTATATATATATATAGAGAGAGAGAGAGCAAGGATCAAGTGCAAACTCTTTATTTTACTCATCCGTGCTCACCCTCCTTTAGCGACGGACCCGGCGCCGGTTTCGGTCGTACAACCGTCGTTTATACTTTTAACGATAGATAACATATAAATTCGCTAAATGTATAGACGACGGTTGTATGACCGAACCGTCGCCAGGTTCGTCTTTAAAAGGGGGTGAGCACGAGTGAGTAAGATAGGGGGTATGCACTTGATCCGGACCGTGTATATATATATATATATATATATATATATATATAAGAGATTGGATGAATAAGTTGTCATTGATGTAAAGTTATAGGAGTATATCATTGCATCAATCCTGGAATGGAGTAGTATTGCAGAATTAGATTAAAGTTGTGTTTGATAAAATTGAATATTAAAATTTGAATAATTTAGACATTTGAATAATGTAGAGTTAAATGAAAAAAATATTATTTGATAATTAATTTTTTCAAAATGTCTTAATAACATTATTTTATCATATTACCCTCTAAACACTTTTTTCTTTCTCATTTTCTACTCTCTTATCTGATAAGTTCTCGTACCAATTGTTTACTATTGTTCCTCCTTTTCCTTTTATCTCATTTGTTTCTTTTTCTTCAATCTCCAATAGATTTGCGCTCAGAGTGCAACTCAAATCCATATATATAGGGGGCGGATCAATAACACTATGTTTTTTACACAATTTTTTGATTCTTGGATTTGAACACTCTTAATGGCAAAGATTAAAGCTAATTTTTAATTTATAATTAAATAAAAATAAAAACAAAAACAAAGATTATGGTAACATATTAAAGATATGTGAGAGTTGGATGATACATATTGGGCTTCATGTTGTTTTAGACGTGAAAAAGATGGAGATGAAAAGTTTTAGGTTTTGTTTTTATTTTTATTTAGTTATAAATTAAAAATTAACATTAATCTCAACTATTAAGAGTGTTCAAATTCAAGAGTTAAAAAATTGTGTAAAGAATTTAGTGTATATATACACACACAAAGATGTTATCTCTGAGAGTTGATTTCCGCTCACTGATTTTTTAATCCCACCATCTGCATAACAATCCGAACAGAAAATTTATTTTTAATTAACATAGAAACAAAATAGTAAAAGAAATCAATTAGCATCTGGATGGAAAGAGGACAGGGAGAGCGACCATCGGGGTTTTGGGGTTTGGTGAGACCTGGTCCGGATGAAGCCTTGGTTAATCTCTTTGCAGCTCTCTTTTGACGAGATTTCTTCCAATTTAAATAAATAAATAACATACAAGAGGAATTTGAGAAGCTGAGGAGAGAGGTGGAGGTGGAGAATTTGAGAGCGAAACTGGCTGATTAAAATGCATTAGAGGCAAAAAAAAATTTACTAAATAAGTTTTGCGCCCTCTAACTTACATCTACGTAGCTAACTCATAAATTTCAATGGAAATTAACAAAAAAGCGCAGACAGGAGTATGTATGATAGAAACTCTATTAAATCAAATATCAAGAAGATAAGAAATATACACACAACACATTACGTATGCAAATCAATCGGAAATGAAGACCGACTATATATATATATATATACACACCTGCAAGTATAATTTGACATGATAACTTTTCTTGCCTGGACTGAGCTTAATTACTTAATTTCAGTACTAGTATGTATAATAGAGAGCATAATTAAGCACATGCAACTACCTTAGCTGATCAACCTTAATTGGTCCATAATTAATATGGCTTTCTACTACTAGCTCCACCATTTATGACTGCTCGAGCCTCTCATCCATAATTATATATATAAATTATGAAACTGATCGATCTTCTATATATATTGAAATTTTCCGTTTAGTACAATTAATCCAGAAAAATTAAAGAAATTATATATTTCATGAGGGTTTGGTTTTATAATTTAGGATAATTAATATTATTTTGTTAGAAGGATATATATGTGTGTGTGTGTGTGAAAATTAAGATACTTGTATTAAGGATGTAACTTTCTCTAAATTATTATACAATCTATGTTTTTGTCCATTCTTTTATCAATTTCTCAAAAAGAATCATCTTTTTATTTACTACATGCATGTTAGTGTAGTATAAAATAATACAATATTCTATTCTCTAGTTTTTCAACACAATTTTATTTCCCAAAAAGAAAAGAATAATCTTTTTATTCTTTGGTGCGTGTAAATATAGGAAAAACATATAATTGTAATAATATTGATAAATGTTTAAGATTTGCACGTCAGGCTTGTTAATTTTAATATAAATAAAAATATATAGGAGTAGTATTTAATTACAAATGAACAGGCAGAGATGGAGGGGTATTATTGGCAATGGCTTTTGCAAGCCGACAATAATAAGCAGGCAAAGGTTTTGAGGAATCAATCAAAGTCCAAAAATGGAGTTTGGGAAGAATCAAGCTAAGCTACGAGTGGAAGTAAGGCAGTTTGTCAACATTTTAACAATGGCAATTGGGACCCACAAACAGTGGGGCGGCCGGCACATGATCCAAGAAGAATGACCGGCGTAATTAGTGACGCCACCAAAAACTACGCCTCGTTTTTACTACTACTACTCTTCATTTGTATGCATTGATGCTATTCCTTGTTTACAAACTGAATACTCCAGGTAGTAGTAGTTCGTTATTTAATATACCTTATTTTAGAGTTGTGTATAAGTATTAAAGAAATAATTATAAAGTATTAAATATAATAATAATTATTTATATTGACTTTGTATTAAAAAAAGAGAATTTTGTTTATTAGACAAAAATAATAACAAAATCAAAATTATATTTAATATTTGGGATAATATTGAAAACCAAACAATTAATGTTTACTTCTCAAATGACTTATATTAAAGAATAAAAATATTTTTCTAAAAAGACTTATATTAAAGAACGGAGGGAGTACTATATTTATTATACACCAAAAACTTTCGGATTCTAAAATCTCAAAAAGAAATACTCCTTCAACTTTTATTTTTATTTAATCACATAGTTTTGTTTTAACATACTACTTCCTCCGTTCCTAAAAAATTGTCGTTCTAGAAGAAAAAAATTGTTCTAATATTTTTCGTTTACAACTTTCGAGGAGAATAAATCATTTACTTTCCTATATTACCTCTACCTTCTCTTATTGTCCCAAGAAATTTTTTCTCTTACATTAATAGTTTTCAACTTCCTATAAAGGGGTAGTGATGAAATTTCAAACAAATTTTAATTGTTAAATTATACTCCCTCCGTTCCTAAAAGATTGTCATTTTAGAAGAAAAAATTTGTTCCAAAAAGTTTGTCGATTAGAACTTTCGAGGAGAATAAATTATTTACTTTCTTTATTACCCATATATATCTTCTCTCATTGTCCCAAGAAATTATATCTCTTGTATTAATAGTTTTCAACTTTCCATAAAGGGGTAGTGATGGAATTTTAAATAAATTTTACTTGGTAAATGATACTTTCTTAATCCATGTGCCAAAACCTTAAACGACAATCTTTTAAGAACGGAGATAGTAGTATATATTAAATGACTTTCTTAATCCATGTGTAAAAACTTTAAACGACAATCTTTAAGAACGAAGGTAGTAGTATTTATTGTTGTTGGAAATAACACATACGTACTAATCCCATTACTGTATTGAACCGATTTAAAGTATACATATTAAATAACATACCCTCTTAAATAACATATCTTAATTAAAAGTACGTCGTTTTGGAGATTCTTTTAAAAAATAAGTGGGGGTCGCGTGTGACATTTTTGTAAATAAAAAGAAAGCAGGTGGGATCACTCTATTTTAATACTCCCTCCGTTCTTAAAAGATTGTCGTTTTAGAAGAAAAAATTTATTTCAAAAAATTTATCGTTTACAACTTTCAAGGAGAATAAATTATTTACTTTTCTATATTGCCCCTACCTTCTCTTATTGTCCTAAAAAATTTTCTCCTTTGTATTAATAGTTTTCAATTTCCCATAAAGGGGTAGTGATGGAATTTCAAACAAGTTTTACTTGGAAAAGACAATCTTTTAGGAACGGATGTAGTATTATTTTATTTTTAAAAAAAATCTTTAAAACAACATAGTTTTAATAAAAATATATTATTTAAGAGGTATGCTTAATATCCGTTCTGTACTACTTAATACAGTTAAAGACTTTAACCTAAAGTATAAGCTAAATCTTATGTATATTTCAATTATTTTTAATGGTATGAAAAAGCATACATACTTTAGAACATAAAAGCTTGGCGTGTTGTTCATTGTTAGGTTATATCCAAAAAGCATTTAGAAATTTTAAAGGGATTGAATAGATGTTTTAAAATTTTTATTTTTAAAAAATTATTATCAACTTATAATTTAAGCGGATTAATTTAATAATTTTACACAACGAATAATAATTTGAAAAATTCCTTCAAATATTTTAAAAAATTAACTTGTAACCAAGGTGAAACTAAATCACATAGTAAGTAAATAACTTGACATAAAAGTAAATGTAGAAAATAAAAGAGAAGCAATATTTTTTAGTGGTATACTCCACTAATTAGAATAGGTGATCACAAAGATTTGTTCACACAGAACAATTGTACTAAACGAATCACAAAGATTCTTTCAAGTTACAAAGATTAGGATACAACATATCACTAAGATCTATTTTCAAGTCACTAAGATTGGGTTACAATGAATCACTGTGATCTTTTCGAGTCACTAAGACTTGATTACAATGAATTACTAAGATGTGTACTACCTCTACGAGAGTGTGATTTTTTGGGTGCTAAGTTGTTTGAAATTCAGTGTTGAAGGACTTAGCAACAAAACAAGTTGTTCAAGTTCATAGAGTAGAGTTATTCTTAGTTATAAATTAGCAGCAATTCAACTTCGTGATTTTCGATCCCCTTACTGTTTGATTGAATTTACTTGCCTTTTATAGGTCTTCCTTGATATTTTCCCGTCGGAAAGTTGTCGGAGTTTGATGATGGTCGTAGAGTACTTGGCTAGGCTGACTTTACATTTTACACGAGACTTCAGTGTACTCTGCGATACTTCTTTAAGTCTTCATCTGTTCAAATGATCTTTAGTTTTGCTTTAATTAATTGATCATTGCTTGTACTATTAGAATCTTGAGAAATAACTTGACAATTATGTAGACTTCAAAAATTGAAAATTGTAACGGAATAAATCAACTTTTGGAACCTGTACTGGGAGACGACCGTATATTTTATCACGACTATATTGAACTACAATCTTCTTTCCCGATTTCATTTACGATTCCACTCCAAGACAAGCTTCAACATTTTTCGAGTACAATCATCAGTTTGTAATTTTTTTCACTTCGGGTACCAAATTGGTGAAAAAAGTTACAAACTGGTGATTGTACTCGAAAAATGTTGAAGCTTGTCTTGAAGTGGAATCGTAAATAAAATCGGGGAAGAAGATTGTAGTTCATGCAATAAAAATGAATGGATTACACCAGAGTTCTCAAGTCGGTGCCACTGTGGAGCAATGGTGCGAATATGAGAGGCAAGAAAAGATGGAACAAAACATCGAGAATCTTCTTCGCGTCGACTTCGCTTCTTTCTCTGTATGTTTGTCTCTCCCATTGGATCAATTTTAACGATTATTTAAAAATTGAAAAGTACAAGCACCAGGTTTTAACATTTTTCGAGTACAATCACCAGTTTGTAATTTTTTTTCACTTCGAGTATATCAAATTATAAGTCGTGTTCGTAATGTTTAACGGAGTGTAATATTTTTCGACTACAATCACCAGTTTGTAACTTTTTTCACTTCGGGTACCAAATTGTAAGTCGTGTCCCAGTACAGGTACCAAAAGTTGATTTATTCCAAATTGTAACTCTACTATTAGTAAGCTCTACGATAATCGGCAGACTTTACGCGCGATCTTCAATAGACTCTACGCTCTTTAATAGACTTTAAAATCTTCAGCTTTAATACGACCAGTATACTCTACGATTTATAGCAATTTTTTTACGAGCCTCTATTAACTTAAGATTTATACATAAAGTTCACTTAACGAAATAGATCAAGATAACACGTTTGATCTTCTGATCTAAAGAACTTTTACACCATTTTCATTATTAGGATTTTACGTATAAAAGCTAGCTACTGGTTATAAATATACATTATATGATCATCAAATCCAAAATATGCATTGGACTAACAGTTATACATACGGAAAACAGAATCAAAAATCAAGAAAGAGGTAGATTGTCCATACAAGAAAGGTTGAATGACAATTTTGTCCTTCAAAATTGTCATCCAGTTTTAAAGTCATCAATAAACTTCATTTTTTATCAATTAGATCCTTAAAGTTGTATTTTGTTTCAATTCCGTTCATTTTCCTCAATTTCATTGTAACCCACCCAAGAATTAACCTGACACATTATCAAGGATAAATTTGTCTTTAACATTATTATAAATTTTATAAATTAAAATATAAAAAACAAAACATAGAAATTAAAATAAAAGCAATAAAGATTTTTTAAAAAAAGTAATTGAAATTTCAAAATATAACTAAAGTTTTAAAATTAATTATTATTTTTAAAAAAATTGAAAATAATATTTTTTTTGAGAAATGAATAAAGTTTCATAAAATATTTTTAAAAAAATTTAAGTAACAAATGATAATACATAACATAATCTTGTAAAATAACAAATAAAACAAAAATAATTGTCAAGCCATTAGAACCACTTTGCATTCTGTCAAAAGTATCACCACCTTCGTTCGAGCTTCCCTAGTAGACCGACTTTGCAAAATCGGTCTCCACCATTAAAATGTAAGCCACCCAAAAAACTCTCATTCATCACGCCTTATCCACCAATTTCGCCCCAAAGTGGGAGAAATATCTGAATGAATCTGGTATTACCCATCGCCGGCACCATAACTCGCAACGGCAGCGGCAGTCGGTGGCAGAGATGAGAGGATGTGTCGGGCGTTGGGTGGCGGGCGACAGATCAAAGAGTTGCAGCGGGCGGGGATGATGAGGAAGGGGTAGTAGATGTAGGAGTAGCAGCGAGCGACGGATGGCATTCACTTGGTCTAAGGGTTTTTGAAATGGGTTTGGAGAGATAATATTTGAGATAATGGGTTTTGGTGTAGGAGATTGTGAAGAGGGTTGCTTCCTAAGATTTTGATTTTTCTGAGAAGATGATATTTGTGTTGGAATTATGTTTGAGAAAATGAATTAATTTTTGTTTTGTTTTTGATAGATTTTTGATTGACAAAATTAATGACTTGGGGATATGGTTAATGAAGATCTGAGTTTTGGTTACTGTTAGCACATCCCCACAAAATGGTTTGGCAAGAAAGTGGTTAGTATGAAATTTATATATTTTGGGATAAGTTAGTCAATTGATCAATAGAGTACTAACACGTAGACAAAGTTTTATGTGTGTCAATATTCTATTGAACAATTGACCAACTTATAACCGGATCTGTTTAACAATATCATGAATACACATATATGTACGGTATATGTTTAAAATATAATTTTAATTTTGTATTCTGAATATTAGAAAAGACAAATTTATCCTCAATAAAATGAGTCCGGTTGGATCTTGAGAGGGTTATAATGAAATTGGAAATATGAACGGAATTGGCATAAAATATAACTTTAAGAATTCAATCGATATAAAATAAAATTAAGAAATGACTTTAAAAGTATGTGTCAGAAAAAAAAAATGTCATCGAATTATGAAATCGATGTAAATCTGTATGAAAAGTAAGGAGATTAATCTGATTGCAAATGTGATACTCAATATTATAAAAAAAATTAATAAAAAGAAAACAACTACTCCCTCCTTTCTTTAATATAAGTCGTTTTAAAAAAATATTTTTGTTCCTTAATATAAGTCGTTTGAGAATTTCAAGTAAATATTAATTGCTTAGTTTTCAATATTATCCCAAATATTAAATGTAACTTTGGTTTTGTTCAATAAATAACAATCTCTTATTTCAATACAAGGGCAATATAGACAATTGATATTGTAGTTAATGCTATACTCCATCCGTTCTTTAATATAGATCGTTTTAGAGAAATATTTTTGTTCTTTAATATAAGTCGTATAAAAATTTCAATTAAGCATTAATTGCTTAGTTTTCACCGGTTCGGATCTTAAGCTCACCCATTATTTAGCTCACCTTGCTCACCCCCCTTTAACGACGGATAGGGCGACGATTCGGTCCGTCGCTATATGTAAGACCCCAACTTTTATGAATAAAGATAATTTTTTTTATAATTATTATTTTTGAATATTATGGAATGAATTTGATATAATATTATAGTTGTGGGTATTTTATAAATTTTGCAAAGTACACAAGTTGTTATATAATATTCGATTGGTCGGGGAATATTCTTTTTAACAGGAAATATTCGTACGACGACACAATCATTAGTGGACCCCACAACGGAATTATTGTCGAATTGAGAAAACGACAAAAATATTTTATGAAAATAACGGCGGTAGTTTTATCGTTAACTGTTGAAATACCCGGTGTTAAAAGTACAGTAATACGCGTGGTTGCATAGTAACACACGGTATTGATTATTAATGTTTACGTGAGAAGTCACTCAGTTTTGTTCAATTATTGCTTCAATAATTGTTGCATAGTATCTCACGTTATTTGATTCAATTATTGTCGATATTTTATATATTATTAAATTAATAATTGAGATGACAGTGTTATTAATATTATTATTTACAATATTAACGATGTCTAGAAGTTCTGCCAAGGAGAGGTTTGGTCACCTAATTGCGCGCCAATAGGGAGAAATCCTTATTGGAAAGCCCTCTCTTTCCTGGGAACGACCTGGTCGATTAATATTATGAATTATAATAATGATGATAAATGTTATTAAAAATATTGAGAAAATTTTTATGAAGTATTTGTTATAAATTTTCTTATTAATTGGACCCCCACTTAAACAATTTTTAAAACTGTCGGTGAAAAGTTATCTCAATTTTATTTTATATATATGTGTGTGTGTGTGTGTGTGTGTGTCTTAGTCAATATTAGTGGGGGGGGGGAATTTTTTTTGGTGAAAGTTGCTTTCCTTGAATATTATAAACTTGACCTATGATATATGGAAACTAAACTTGGTAAGAAACCAATTCCTCGTTATCGTAAATAGCAGGTAATATAGATATAATATTTGAGCTTTTGTTTTTACTTGATATCACTTTGAAAATCAATTGCTTGACACCCGTGCATGCAAAAACTTCATCTGTGATAATTATCATTCGGTGCAGCCGTGATCAAACAGTACCACTTCTATGATGCTTAGTTAGAATTGAAAATTACACCAGGAATTCAAAGAATTCTCTTCTATAATCTTGAGCGTATTTCTTTAAAGTTTTAAAAAGCTTTGAGCGTAGTGCAAGTTTTCTTAAAGAATATCATCGCCCTACTAGTCGGAATACTCTTCTTTTACGGTAAGGGGTATTATTTTTTTTGTATTCATGAAGAGAATTTCTGTTATTCCATTCTTTATTATTCTGTTGGAATATCCTGTCTGTGCGTTTTACGCCGGACTTGGTTCCATCTTTATTATTCTGTTGGAACATCCTGTCGGTGCAAATTTCGCCTGACCTGATTCCGTTATTTAGTATTCTGTTGGAATAACATGTCTATGCGAAGTACCGCGTGCATGGTAATTTCTGTTGTTATTTCATTCTTTATTATTCTGTTGGAACATCCTGTCGGTGCGAATTTCGCCTGATCTGATTCCGTTATTTATTATTCTGTTGGAATAACCTGTCTATGTGAAGTACTTCATGCATGGTGATTTCTTTTGTTATTCCATTCTTTATTATACTCAGTTGGTTAAAGTTTTGACTTCTATACTCTATGAAATTAGTGGAATATCTTTGATATTTGCGCTTCATCCAGTATCTTTTCATGAAAATATTCTTCTAAGCATTCTTGAATTTTACTCTACAAAGAAGTATCATGTTGACAATTTGGACTTATTAGTTTCTGAATAAATTAATTCTTGAACTTGTTTTATTGAATTCTTATATCATTGTCATCATCCTCATGTTTATATTTTTTTGAAAGTCATCTATGGCCTGTAGTGCATGGATGGACTTGGTATGATTATGACCAGGGATTATTCGGTGTAATCACGACCGTAATGTTACAAATGATATGGTAAAAGTCCTCATTGGCCCGTAGTGCATTGATGGATAGTTGTTGGCATGATCATGACCATTGATGAATACATAAATATCCTTGGCCTGTAGTGCATGGATAATTTATGATTGTGATACTAATGAATATCCTTGGCCGTAGTGCAGGGATGATGCGGATTATTTATTAAGCTGAGTTCCAGCGATAAAAGTGATGAAAAACCTTTTAAATTATAAAAGATAGTAGATTTTATTCTCTACTTGACTATTTTAATGGATTGCTTGTTCCGCTGCAGTTAAACTTGATGTCTATTATATTTTATCAGTTTAACACTGTTGAAGACTAATGATAATTTATTTTGCATCATCTTAGTCATAATATTTCTTACTGGGCTAGTTGAGCTCACCCTTTCTTTCACTGTTCTCTTCAGGAAATGAGAACGTAGCCGGGATTAGTCGGGGAACGGAGTGACGGTCCAGATGGTAGTATTAGTTGTCCTCACTATTCTGTTAAATAGTATGACAATAAATGTAATGAGGACTTATTCTAAGAGTGGATATTGTCTAGAAGACAATATTTGTATTAAAACTCACAGCTCTCTTGTTGTATATTAAAGATTGTATTTGTATTTTGTACCATGTATTTGGCGACTTAGAATAGGTGATGTATATCTATTTTGGGGGCGTCACAGAGTACTTGTGTACAACTCTAAAACGACCTATATTAAGGAACGGATGGAGTATTGTACTCCATTACTTAGCATAATTAGATCATTCACAACAGTTTCTTTATCTCTATCCCTACACTGCAGTTCTATTGGGTCATTCTGTAGGATAGAGATTCAATTTTTTCACTATCTACCCAACAGGTTCCTAATATTGATTCCTTAAATATTAAAATTTGAAACTTTCAACAGTCAAATCATGTTTTGAACATTGTAACTATTTTTTATTTAAAAGTAATTGTTGTTTGAATTTAAAATTTATAATTATTTTAATTTAAAAATAGATATTGCTAGAAATCAAAATGTGCAACGATCATTATGTGTTTATGAGAACTAAAATAACATTATTTTAATTATAAAATAATAAAATTTATAATTAGTAGTAATATTCTTTACAAAAAATGATCAAAATCAAAATTTGACTGATTTTTAAATTTTTTTTATAGTTTTCTTTCTTCTCTAAATCCCTTGTTTAAAAAATAAAAATGAGTTAATTTGACAGGCATACTCAAATCAACAATTAAGTGAGATAAGATCTTTTAACCAACATAAAACCGCAATAAATAGGGTGTGAAATGTCATTTTATATAAATAGGGAACGCTCTTTTGATTCCTTCACCCTGAGGAGTCAAATCATATATAGGGATTAAAATAGAGAATTATATAAGTATAAGAAATCTGTTGAATATTGATTTATTGATATATTTTTTAAATATGAGAATAAAGAGTTTATTAGGGAAACGGATGTAAATGTTCTTACAACCCCCAAAGTGGATTCGAGCATGTGCTCCTCTCTTTCTGTACCGATACTAATCATTACCAATATATGCGACAAGCATTACACTTCAAAATCTAAATTATCTTTTCTCGTTTTCAATTAAACAAACAAAAACTTACTTTCTCCTTATACTAAATAACTAAGTGACAGGCTTAATTAACCATGGAGGCATGGACCACCGGTACTTGATAAACGCCTGCAACCCTTCCCTAACTATAGTTATTATCCGTCTCTTGAGTCTCTCTTCATCAACCACACTAATAGTTTTGAATGTTCAAATAATTTGAATAAAATATTAAATAAAAAAAATTGTTTGATATTTTATCATGTCGAATAATAATTTTTTTTTATTTTACCAAAAAATTTTAATTTGTTGTAAATTTATTTAATATTATTTAATATAATAGTTAATATTATAACAAAAAATATATATAAATACTGCATTCAGCCAAAAAATTACACTTCAACATCTAGCCCAAAAATCTGACCGATTCGGTAATTCAGACGATTTTTATTCAAAATAAACGCACTAAATGACTGACCAATTCAGTCATTCAGCCATCCAGTCATTTATTTCAATTCAGTTCTAAACAAATATCTCTAAGTCAGTACAGTTCTAAAACTACACAAAATTAAGATTTGGCACAAAATAACTGCTTTAACCATTAAGGAACAAAAGAGTAGAAGTAGTAATTTATGATGGTGGTGTGTATGTTATAGTTGTTGTACTGTGCAAAACGCATGAAAAGTAACGTGGGAGTTAAATTGGAACATGGAGAAGAAAAGAAACAAAGCCACTAGTGTTGGAAGCCTATTCTGTAGATTAATGGTGCCACTGCTGCTACTAGTACTCTTCTCATTTTTTCATCCCACATGGGAGTCAGATGGGCTCTCACTTCTTCACCACGTGTCCGTAGCTTACACGGCAAGGCGTGGATCTGGTGCATGTCTACTTCCATTCTCAGAATCTCCATTCCCCAGTACCTCCCGCAGCATATTCATATTCATATTCATATTCTAAATTCCACCAAAATATGAACTAAAACTAACTTTCTATCAAATTAAGCCAACTTCATGATTCAAAAAGTACTCGTACAATTTCCGTAAAAGTATCTCTAAAATCATCTGTCTTTTCAAATTTAATACTCGACTGCAATCGTACCAAAAGATCTCAAGTGTTTAAATTTAATTTGGGCTAATAACAACTTAGTAAAGAACTTTTATTTAACCCTTCTTTCTACCCCCAAAGGGTTTGAATTTCAAATGCTAGCTTCTCCGTGCCCACAATTCATGATTATGAACGCACACAGAAAGCTTAGTTCTTGATTTACTATATACTCCGGTGAAGAGATATTGAGAAAGAGAGGGATAGCACTGTACATCATTAAAACTAAAAATACCTAGAGAGATCTAACTGCTAAAATTTAATTAATTAGTAGCTAGTAGAATATATAGTACGTGCTTCAGAGAATTTTAGAATGAACTCAAAAGAAGCGCGCGTCGGGGTAAGTGTTAATTTGTCTCCTTCATTGCTTTAGTCTAACCCACTCATAGCGACCTTCCGATGGCTGATCCTTGGCAATGTCGTAGTTATATCTGCAACACATTTTTTTCCTTTTTAGTGAGAGAAAAGCTAATTAAATCCGAGTAAACTTTAAAGCTGCGTATAATTAAACTGATTACTTGTCCATAAATTGTTTCTGTAGATCCTTCTCCACAACGGCAAAGAATTCTTCCAGTTCAGCTTCGGACGGCATCTTCTCGGCCGTTGATTGACGCCGAGAATTAGCCTCCGACGGTTTCGCTGTTGACTCCAGCTCGCGGCCTGTTTCCGCTACAAGCTCGCTCAACGGCGATATCTCTCTCCTCCTGCGAAGTAATGTCGTAAAGTAGGAGTTATTGTATGTATGTATGTATATATATAAACTGAATTGGAGAAATTAAATAGTATTAGAAGTCTGTTTAGGATAAATTTCTTGGTGAGCAAGAGAATCAATTAAATAAAAAAATTAAATACCTTCCTCTGCAGTCGAAAGCATAGGTTGCTGTTTCACTTTCTAGACTCTCCTCCTGCTAAAACAAATTCGAAATTCAAACAAAAAATAATTAAATAAGAGAAGTGCAAATATTAAAGCCCGACAAACGAATTATATTCAAACACGAATAGAATGAGAAAGTCTTACTAAAACTCGAAATATATATACTCTTAAATAGTACAGTATATATCTACCTCCAGATCTGTGAAATTCAACTCCTCAATCGAAACCTCAGTTGATCCGTTACTTGAGCAACAAGACGCCGGAACTTGATCCGAGCTAGGGCTTGAGCACTGATTATTCGGAGCTGTTGAATATCCCTCCGAAACTGAATTCTCCGGTAGTTGACGGTGACTTTTGAGCTGAACTAACGACGAAGAGAACTCCAATTCTCCACCACCGACCTTTATTTTCTTCGCCGGTCCCGAGCTCTCAGCCACCGCAGCCTCCATGGCCAGACCTCGAGCTCTCGTCCTCACACCAACCTGTGCTACATCCATAACTGCAATCTCTTCGATTCCTTTAAACTTTCTTATATACTTTCCCATCCCTCCCTCTCAACACCATCAATAATACCTACCTCACGCAATTCTTCTTCAGAAAATCTCAGAATTTTCTCGGCGGCGCGACGGTAAATCTGCAGCGGAATCACTGAGCTAAGAGAACATACTCTTTACCTTTTCTGTTTCTGTTAGTTTGAGAGAGCGAAATTATTGAAGATGATGGCGACGACGCGAGTGGCAGTGGATTCCTTCCAACTGTTGAGATTGGTTTTTATTGGCTAGATTGTCGTGGTCCTAACTCCGTTAAAAAGCAACGGCAAACTTTTTGATCCGTAACGGGATTTTTGACGGCACCGTTATGCAGATCTATATCCCGGTGAAAGACCGAGTCGATCGCTTTGGTGATTTAAAGATGTAATCAAATTGTTCGGTTATGATCACATATATAACGTTCCCAAGTCCGTTTGGTGCAGAACTGGTCTTGAGCATAATAATTGAATTGAAATGCAAAACTAACCCTTTAGTTCGCATCTTTTTTACAAATCCCTTGTTCAACCTTTTTTTGGCACAACTCACCCTCAAAATTGTATAAGTACTAAAAAGTCCACCTTGTCAAACGTTTCTGTTAAAAAATTGGCCACGCGTCCATTGATTTTAGTCAAAAACTATAACAATGAGGATAATATAGTAATTATACAAAGAAATAAAAATAAACCCACTACCCTTCCCATTCCAATTTGCATCACCCCTGACGAACACATCTCTCTACATTCTCAAAAAAAAAAAACCATCTTTCTCTTACGACATCATTGACCCACCAATGTCATGGATCCATGAGTGCATCAAATCGTTGTTGGCGTTGGTGATGAAGTAGCCGTTGCGGTGGTGGATTTGGTGGGCAGAGGAGGAAGGGGAGATGCATGGGAGGAGGGGTAGGTTGCTGGAGGAAGGAAGATGGGAGGTTTTTATTGTTTAATTACTATATTATCCTTATTATTGCTCATGTGACATGGTGGATTCTGTCAATATTTTTAACAGAAATAATAGGGTCAATTTTTTAATACTTTATACAATTTTGAGGGTGAGTTATGCCCAAAAAAAAAGTTTGAGGAAGGGGCTTATAAAAAAGGTATAAACTGAAGGCTTAGTTTTGCATTTCAGTTATAATAATTGAGTACCTGCCGGAATTACCTAGGTACCCTTAATAAATATATTTAGTTCTCAAAGTGCCCCCTCGTAGCAGTATTAGCTTTGGATAATTATTTATTGAATATTAATTAAGAAATATAAATTGTTAATTTCTAACACTGGATCATTGAATAATGCCAAGCTCGTTCTGTATATAAGAAGCAATTTTTGAATTTTTGATTCTCTAGTCTAAAATAAAAAAGGAGAATTTTCAACAACAAAAAAATGATTAATCTTGTGGAAGCAAAAATAATGTTGCTAAAACAATAAATGTTACTTAAAGTGTCACGTGTTATTAAATAATTATAAAAGTATCATTAAATATTTGCTCCGATAACATTGTGTTCCTGGTCTTAACAATATATTATAGGTAAAAAAAAATTGATAATGGTAAAAAAGAAATGACAAAAGTAAAAAAAAATAAAAAAAAGTCTGAAACATGGAATGTGTTTAGCATATATACAATACAACTCATCTTGTTGCATGCTACTGAGTTTGTCACATTCACTTTCAATTTTGTTCCAAGACAATTCGACAAAGCTATAAATCGGTCTGCACAGATGTATTGTCGGAAGTATTTTGGAACTTCGATCGATCCCATGCATATATATTGTAGATGAACTCCCCAACCTTTTTATTTGATTTTGATTACTTTTTTTCTTTTTAGTTTTTTCTCACATTCAAAAAAAAGAAAGTTTTCATTTTCTTCTAATCCAGTCAAACTAATTAGTCCTCCGCTGGGGAAATAATGCATTGTACTCTGAATATAACGTTGTACTCGAGAGTTGTATGCATATATATGGCTTTGGCTTATGAAGACAAAAATATAAATGTCACTTTTATTTATTTAGCACAGACAGACAGCTCTTCTAAAAGTTTTAATTGGTGTTCAATTTTAAGTATAATTAGGATGCCTCCATTATACATTGAGAATAAATTATTTAAGACTTATTTATTGTCCGTCCGTAAAACTAGAATCTTATATACACTCCCAATAATAACATGATATATGTATGTATTGAATTAACAAATTGAAAGAAAGATAAATGTCCAAAGAGTAGAAGAGATGAGTGGTATATATAATAATAAAGTGCAGGTCAGGGTCTGGGAGTTTAGTTTGGTGGTCAGTAAGTACCACCAATTGATTCATTTCATGAGAGGATTAATTATTTCTTGGTGAGATGAGATCACAGACAATATACATATATATAGGGGGACAACACAACACATGACCATTTAATTATGGCCATAACTATTAATTACTTGTTTTTAGATAGTGTATACAATTAATTAGGAATATATAAATCATCCCAACAGTATGTACTTACAATATTCATTCTTTTTAAATATTAAATTAATTGTATTAATTTTTAAATTTAAAAATATATTAACTTAACTTAAAATACTAAATTTGAACTTATATTTTTAAATTGAGGAGCATATACATATATTATCAACGCAAAACGAAGCTCTAGTTTTCACTTGTCGGTGATTAAATAATCTTTTTTTTTGTTTTTATTTTATTGACTAATTAATTACATGGACCACATCCTCACCCATGCCATCCTTCGCTTATACGGTTGGTACCATGCAACCTTCCCTTATGGGTTCGATATTGGATTGGAAATGGAACAAATACAAGCTTGTGGTTTGACCCTCGGTATAATGGTGCAACTTTAGCTACTTTCCCTAACGTCCCTGTTTTGATGTTCTCTCGTCTTGAACCCAAGACTAAAGTTAGTGATATTTTCTAACGGCTAGAATCTCCCACAAAGCAATCGTGCTGTCATGCAATTCCGACTGCTTTTTATTATCTGTAATATATAGTATTATTTAATATATATATATATATAACAAAAACAAAACATAATATATACATATATAAACACAGGAAAAATATAAATAAATAAATTCGAGTCCTTTGAATTCACAAAGTCTCTTTAAAATAAATTTATTCCCTCACATGTGGTAAGGATTAATTGAATAATTGTTTCCCAAGATAAAATGGATTTCCAGTTCTTAATTAAAAGTACTTCAAAATTAAGAAATTCAATGTTTATGTACTGAACTGACAGAATTATGCATGTAAATATAATTTACAGTAATGATGCATGCATGAAGTAACAGGAAATTAAAATCTTACTGCACAATGTTTGTCTATCAAACTTGCAGATAACGGGAAACGGGATTTCTAGAAACGGGGAAGGAACGGGTCTTTTCAGGCAGGGAAGGAACGGCTATTTTCAGGCAGGGAAGAAACGGAACGAGACGCAGAAACAGAATGTTGTAAAAATAAAACTTATGCAGAAAACTTTTCCCACATAGTTTATTTATAGAACATTTCCGCTTCAATTGTTGTTAAAACGACGTAGTATTGATATATAACTTAAAACAAAATCTAATTAATTAAAATAAATAAATTTTGTCCAAAAAAATAATATATCCCGAACTAGGTTCTCTCTCTTCCACAAAAGTGGGGTGTCCCTTAGAATCCTTTCTACTAAGCAAACATCTCATATATATGTTCTTCATTTTTCCCTCACATATCCTATGTGGGACTATGCAATTTTCAACATATCAAGTAGGTGACTTTGGAGTTAATTTTCTCATTCAATTCCTAATAGATTTGAACAAATAAGTATACTACGTTATACTACTTGCGGAGGAGAACGCATTGGTGCATTGACCCGACATTTATGGATTGTGGGTCCCTCATTAAATTGAGCCTCAAAATACTCTAATATTTAATATTTCAAATCCCATTTCCAACACTTTTAACTTCATCACATGTTTTAATCTTAATTGTGAGAACTCCATCCACTGGGACTCTAACCCCAACTATAACATCTCTGCCTTAATGATTTGGAACTCTATCTGATAAAAAAAATCTCATGTCAGGTGGCACTCTCTGCTATGGCATAAATTGCATGTTCCCAGATACTCTTTCATCATGTGGCTAGCAATTCTTCATAGGCTGCAAAACCTTTGATCGCATAGCATATTACAATCATTCTGTTAATCCCAGGTGTTGCCTATACTCCAACCAAACTGAAAGTCATGAACACTTATTTTTTGACTGCGGGTTATCTAGTACTGTTCTCCGTACCTCTCTCGCCTATGGGGGTTGGACTCATGTGCCTACACAAATTGGTTTGTCGTGACGAATTGGACCCTCCTCAATCCTGCGAAAAGCATCCGTAAGCAAATCCTTAAACTAATCATTGCAACTACTCTTTACACGATTTGGGCCGAGCGCAACTCCCGTTTGCATCCCAACCCTGCAGTTGGTTACTAGTATCCACAATAAAGTAAAATGTAGACTAATTTCAAGTGGTAAATTCCACAAAGCTAAACTTGTTGATAACTCTACTAATTTAGGATGTCTAGTATTCTTTTGTTCAGTAGTTGACACCTCATATGGTCTACATATGAGATTTCCACTATTTAATATGGGATATACGCCTTCGCACTTAAAATTTTCTGAATATTATATTCAATTTAAATTTGGTAAAAAAAAAGTACCAAATATCAACAAATATAACACAGAAATTTACTCCAAAATGTATGTGAATGAACTGAGATAACAAAATGAGAGATGCAGATGAGAAATTTGAATCATTCACGTGACACTGTTGAACCAAATCCCTTGGAGAGTTCATGAACTACAGGAATATTAAACCTCAAGCAACCCAATAAACCTCTCTTGTACGGCGAGAAAGTCTTCCTCCTCATCTCCTCCGCCACCGCCCGGTTCACCGTAGAATGCCATTCGTGCGCCGAAGCAAGCATGAAGATTCTCAGATCTGAAGCAACTGAAGTCTGAAGCACAGCATGAAGCAACTGAAGTCGAGTGTTGACTGTCGAGAGGCAAGCATGAAGCAACTGAAGTCTGAAGCAAGATGAAGATTCTCAGATCTAAAGCCGTCACTTAGGAGGAGTTAGGACTTGGGACTTTAAGATCTGGACTCTAAAGTTAGGCACTTAGGCTTAGGAGTTAGGAGTTAGATAATAATAATATCATAAAATTAATATTTTTAAGAATTAAAATTCGGTTATTCGGATACCCAAATAACCAGTTTTTTGAAAACTGAAACCGTAACCGAATACTGAAATATAATTCGGATATAACCGAAATTGTAAAAAAAACCGAAAAACCGAAATAATTCGGTTAAAAAATTTCGGTTCGGTACGGTAGTTCGGTTTTATCCGTTTTTTGCTCACTTCTAATAGCTTTTTGAACAATACTCCCTCCATCCCATTTTAATAGACGTTTTAGGAGAGTTTCTTTTTCCAAAATATTTGACGCTCTACAATCCCAAAAATATTTTGTCATTTATTTTCTTTCTCTACCCTTCCTTCTCTATCACTATTAATGTCTATTGAGAACAGTTCTTGTTAGGATGATATAAAAAAAGGAATAAACTCTTTTTTCCTCTACAGGATTCACTTTAATGGGAATGATATGAGAATTCATCTCCAACACTGACGATCGGACTGGTAATTTCCTCCAAACCCATGAAGAAATCATCACTCAGAGCGAGAGAGAAGATCTGAACGGTCAGATCCGGTCAAATCGCAAATGAGTCACTCATCACTCAGAGGTAGATCCGGCCGATGATCTTCAATGGAGCTAAATGATCTTCCCGATCAGAGGTAGATCCGGCCGATGATCTTCCTGGTCATTATTTCAGATCCGGCGGGTGAAGGGTGATCCGGCCGATGATCTTTAATGGAGTAGATCTTAATTCTGGAGAGAGAGAGAGAGGGAGGCTTGCAATGGAGATATTACGGAATTTGGTTTTTAGCCGGTGAATGGGAGAGAGAGAAGATGAAGGCTTGCAATGCTGTTTAATTAAAATTAATTGGCAATGGGAATTAAAAGCATTAATGGGATGATATATTAATTAAGGGTAAAATTGTATTCATAAAAACTTGTAGAACGTGGGATGGAGGGAGTATATAATTGATGATTTATCTCAAATTAATTACCGAGAGTTAAGAGTATATGGAACAGATAAAACATTCCATATAAGTATTTACAAGTTGCAGTTTATTAGTAGTATTAAAATCAATAAATTGTTTGAGTATCAATAATAGAGTGCATTTATTACTCCAACTCAAATCACATAATTAATTGAGGAATTTTGCACGGATGACCAACGTGCAGTGGATAATACCTGTTTGTCGTTCGTCTGTCGTCTATGGAAAGATAACATGAAACTTTAGTTATGGCTTATGCAGGAGTAAACTCAATTTCTTTTTGTTGGTTTTTTACCTAACCTATTTGGTCGTTTAAAAAGATAGTAGTAGCAGTAGTTGCACTTGATTTCTATATACATATATTTTGCTTAATTTTACACACTTGTATAGTATAGTACTAGTATATAAAAGACTCGGCCAATTTTAGATGCTAGTTGAGATTGTTTAATTGATATTATATTTAATGTTATTCAAATAAATTATTTACTGATCAACTCTAAAACTTTTTTATATTAATTATTCTCCTTCCATTCATGACCAACTATCAGTCTCTAGCACGCACATACATACAAGCACCGGGGAGTGAATTAGGTAGGTGATGCTGACGGTGGATCCAAGACAAAAAAGAGAAAGTTTGCATGTCCTGGCCCTAGCTAGGCAGGCGCACACATTACTACTAGTATCTATTTGTACAACGAGCGAGCTAGATCTGAAATGAATTCAGATTTCAGATAGATTGGGTACTATTAATTTCATTTCCAATTCTTCAACCAAATATTATACAATAATTTAATTACGATACATACATGTTTTCAATTTTAGTGCTCTTATGGTCCTCTGCATCTCAATTTCAATACGGATAAACATTTCTTTTTCTTTCTAAAAGTGTCTACTTTTTTTTAGCCTTCGAATGGACATGTTTGGTCCCTCCCCATCTTTTAAAAGCAACCCCTTCTCAACAAAAAGAAATTATAATAATGTCAGGTGGTCCTTGAACACAAGATAAAAGAAGCGTAGCTCAGTTTAACCCATTCTTGAGAAAATATTTCTCATCTCAAGTGTTGTGTGGCTTTGGCTTATCTGACCTTACGCGGCTGTGGGGATGTATGTCGGTGTGGTGCGTGTACCTTTTAAAAGCCTAAATTTCTTTATTGGTTAGTGGATGGGCCAAGCCCCCACACTGTAAATATTGACCCAAAATATCTTATTGGTTCCAAAAACCTTCTCGTTTAGTTGTTTGGTTTTTCTCTTCTTATTTTCTTTTGGGCTTTGCCATGAACCACAGTACCACATCAAGACCATGGCATCTATAGCTCCTAAAAAAATGAAACTGATACAAATTTTTATATGAAAACCTATAGCAACGGTCTGTACCGTCTAATACATTTATAACGACACTTTTCACATATTTATTCTCTTGTGCAATATCTTGTTATAAAATATTGTGAATTTTGTTGTAATTAGATATAAGTATATACAAATAAATGTAGAGATGATTGATTTAAAGCTATATCTTAAATAATACATATCTTAAATAATATACTTTTATTAAAATTAGGTTGTTTTGAAAATTAAAATAATATTAAAAGAGACGCGGTCATATTTGTATGTAGATTACTTGAAGGAGAGAATAGAGTGGAGGATAAAAGGGGGGGCAGGGGGGGCGGGGGGGGGGGGGGGAGGGAGTGAGGGAGGGATGTGGAGTTAATTAAAGAGAGATTGTTCCGAGTATTGGAAGAAAGAAAGAAAGAAAGAATGGTAGGGGGAGGCGGCGCATCATATTCTCTTCAACCCCGTATTATATTGTCTTCGTTTGTAGGTGGCGACCGTCTCTTTCTTCAGTCAACACGCCGACTTCATCCGCTGTTCCGCTACCACTCAGGTACTCCCTATCTTACCCTCCACCAGTCCACCTTGTGCCTTTTGTCTCTCTATATAACTAACCACACACACAAATGAATTTTTGAGTTTGTCCAATTACCATACGCTTGTTATGACTTATGATTAATGATTTTTGGTTTCAACTCTGCATATATTGATTTTGATTGTTTCAATCCTGTGTACGGGTCTTCCTTGATAAACAACAATAATTGGGATGTTATTAAAACAAAAGGAAAGCGCCATTTGGATTAACATCATGCTTATAAACGAAACGAAAAAGAAAGTGCTTCACTCTCTCTATTTAGCTTGCTCTTGTGAGTTTAATATGAAGGAACTGAAAAGAAAACAAGGGAAATAAGAAAGGGCTTCACAAAATAATTAAAAAATGCCGCTGCTCAATTGTAAATAAAATAGGTACTAGGGAGCTAGTATTACCTGACTTTTATTGATGTCTTATTTTAAAGGAGTTTGACATATTTTCTAACATTTCAGTCTTGAGAGAACAAACCAGATATCCTTTTCCATTCTACACAATGCTAACTATCTAAAGCCTGCCTGATCTATATTTTCCTTAAGCATGTAAGCAAATAATAATATTTTTACCATGCTAAAGTCGAGTAGTTGGTTGGGATAATTAAGCTGATGTTTTGAGTACGCAAGCTAGATTAACAATCTGGACCGGGCCTTACATCCTAACATTCTTTTTAACTTTCTTTTTCTGTATGCTTTTTAAAAACTATCAGAGGCAACCAGAGCTAATCTCCTTATGGCTTTCAGGTTGGGTGTCATGTGTTTGACTCTCACTGGCATCAAAGCACCCCGGCTTAAATGATACACGTGTTTTGTGGGTGATTACAGCATGGGGCTTGCATGCAGCCGATGAGTCCAATGCGGCGCCATGCGTTCGGGTTTGTTCCGTGTCATCAAAAAGTAAATATACTCTTTGCTTAAAGTTATTGAAAGAAACTCATTTTTCTTATACCTAGCTTCTTTTGACACTCCTTTATGTATATTAACCCTAAAATCCAGTTCTAGCTAACTGCTTAAGCTTGAGTCCTGAACTTTATACGGATTTGTTAACAAATTCAGCAGTTGACTTCTCGTTAGAGTACACTGAGATAATAAGTAGTAACCTTCCGGGTTCACCTTTCTCTCATTCTTATACAGGAAGGCAAACATGGGAGGATGCAATTATCGAGGACACTTTCTAGCTTAACAGATCTTTTATTCAACAGAAGGTAACTTTCAAAGCTATTTGGTGCGCTAGCTTGTGTTCTATAGCTGTCTCCTAATTTACTTGTTTTCTTAGGCGTACACTATATGTCACAACTCACATGTTATCCTTTGCCTCGAAATACACACATTTCAAGAGAAGTTAAAGTGTTCCATCTCCTTTGAACCTCTTTCCCCACCCTCCACTTCTCTCGAATAGTTCTCTTTTGGTTAATATCTTGCTTTACTGATGTAATCCATGTCAAAGTGGTGAGTTCTTAACAGTGTTCCCTTCTAATTTGATGGATGTGCTTATTGCATTATGTAATATTAGGTGATATATGCAAGGCTTCATTTTTTTATTGTCACAGTAGTTAATATTTACTTCATGGTCATGCTCATGAGTCATGATATTTAACTTAGTAGTTGCCCCTACTGCAGAAATATTGAAAATTAGTGTAAGGATTCTTAAAGGTACCGTATTTGAGTGTTGAGTGGGTGAAAATAAAATATAATAATTAATGGCTCGATTATGACGATTTTCTTGGATGTCCATTTGAGACGGTGGTTCACAGAGCATTCACATTAGACTTTTGTGGATTTAATAAATGTTTGTCATAATCAACTCGCGCTTCACCAAGTCCAGGTTGATTGGGATTTCTGAGCTGTTTTACTTTTAGCTATACCCTCTCTCTCTCTACACATTAACTTGTTTATTTATACCTTCGACATTTTCTGTTTCTTTTGCAGTCTCTCTCTCCCCCCACCCTTCTTTCTTATTGCAACTTGTTCGGTCTCTTTGTCCCTCTTCTGATTACTTGAATGCAGTTTTTTTTTCTGTAGCTAATATTTGTTAAACTAGCAGAAATGTAGATGAAATGTCAAACAATAAGCGCAGACGTCTAATGCAAGGAAAAGTGTCTCCTCGTCAACCTGTTCCAGATCACTAATACTGCCTCCATATGTCAATACCAGGAAACCACCTGGAATTTCGAGTAAACCAGAGTGCATGATGAGAATGGGATTGATTGCATGAGAGCTTCAGGGAGGCTTGCAGCACAGGTTCTTCAATATGCTGGGACTTTAGTCAAGGTGACATTCTGATTAGCATTTGATTGTAAGTCTCAAAAATTGAATGACCTCTTTTTATACTGTTTAATTTATTAGGAATTTACAATCACCAGATGGAAATTTTGCTTAAGATAATAAATGTAATTGAACCATGAGTAATTTCTGTCTCAACTTTAAATTGTTTTTCTTGACTGGACTTTGCAATTATCCTTTGGCCATTGTGCAAGTATATTAACACAAGTTAGTATTGGTAGTTCATGATAAAAACATGGAGTCTAGATTTTAATGCATTACTTAGGAAGCATGCACTTTACTTGCATCTGAAATTTTGAACCTATTGGCAGCCAGGCATTACAACAGATGAGATGACCAAGCAGTTCACCAAATGATTATTGATAATGGAGCTTATCCTTCACCTCTTGGTATGGTGGATTCCAAAAAGTGTGTGTACATCAGTGAATGAATGCTTTGCCATGGAATTCCAGATTCACGTGCACTTGAGGTTTGTCATACTGAAGCAGATAATATCATTTTTAATCCTATGTTATTATATTTTGATGAATTATAAACTTACTGATATTCTCGGCGTTTTCAGGATGGTGATATTATCCAATATCGATGTCACTGTTTATCTTAATGTAAGCAATTCTAATGGATTTATTATAAGCATTCTGTAGTTGTGTAGCATAAATAAAATTAAAGGAGAAATTCTGCCACAATTCAAATAATATATAGATACTTGTTTGAATAATAAAGAATTCTTGTTCTGTTCCAATTGTTGCCATATGTTTCTGTTATCTGATTTTAGTCACCGACTCACTGATAGTTTATGTGTGCTGAATTGCTGATTTATAAGTTTTTTAATTAATCTTATTTTATATCATCCGTTATGGATCTACTCTTGAGTCTCTATAAACTGAAAGTTTTTTTTGAAAAAGAAAGTCTAGCCGTTCTTACCTCAATTTAAGTAGTATGCAAATGAATTTAAGATTTACGTAATACCTAGTCTTGAAAATGCAATCATTTTGCGTGGTATATGGTAGCGTTACACCTGATCTTAATCATCTTGTGCGCAAAATGGTCAGTTTGGTTGGACTTGGGAGGGATGAAAACAAAGGAAAGGGAAGTACAGTAACAAGTGTATCCTGAAGAAAGCCGATGTTTTGTTATCTTCCCAAGTTGAAAAGGAGAACAAGAAAGGAGAGAGATGTTGCGTTATTTTACTTGAGCCTTCATTCAACTATTGGGAACTTGAGCATGATAGATATATTAAGGAAGTATGAAAACATAAAGGGTAAATATCATAGAAAAGGACAAAGGGTAAAAAAATTGTTCCATCCTTTCCCTAAAATACAAAAAATAAAATAATAATGCATGTCAAAAAGAACACTTTTTATCACCCATAAAAGTGATGGTTTGAAATCTCGATAAAAATCGGTTCACACTCCTATCCGGTTTGAACCATTTAACTAGTTTTAGGCCAAAACCCGTCAAGACCCAGCGACCCGGTGGTTAAGGGTGTAAATGAACCGAGTGGAACCGAGAATTAAATTGCTCAGATTTGGTTCACAAAATTTATCAAGTATAAAATAAGGTTTGATTGAAACTCATTTAGCTACCGAGTCGAGCAAGATCTCGAATTAAACCTGAGCAGTTTGAGCTTTTTGAACGGTCCGAGTATTAATAAAAAATTATAATTTGTGGAGGTTCGAGTAATTTATCGAACTTTA
>CM035098.1:63232500-63359455 GCA_020205505.1 Panax japonicus | reverse complement strand
TTTTTTTCTTTAGGGACAACGGATAGGTGGAGCTATTAACGTCAGTTTCTTGCCGTCCTAATTCGGGTTCTTGTTCTTGTATTAAATTAATATCTGTAGTTTGTCAAAGACACTGATAGAAAGGGAATATCAGTTGAGATAAGAAAAATTAATTATTTAGTGCTTAACAAATTGGATTTAACTTTGAAATAATGTATTCAAATAATAAGTACAAGGAGATGAAACTAAAAGAATCATACAAATCAAAGCTAAAGACAAAGCCAAAGCCCCTCCCTCAGATTCTTTTATAGACTTCTGAGTTATTTTATTGGGATTGAAAACATGACGCTAACAATGATGAACGTCGTTCGACTGCGACCCTGAAAGCAACCTTCTTCTCTCTAGGCACATAAACATAGACAATGCCTGAGAGCCCGAGCTAAGCAAAAGAAATGGTGTCTTCTCTTTTCTCCTCGCTCCCTGTTCTCCTGTTAATCTTTTTGTGTGCCTCCTATGTCTCTGCTCAATCAACAGCTGATGCTGACACAGACTTCTCATGCTCCTCAGACTCGCCCGTTTCCTGTGAAACATATCTCAGTTACCGAGCCTGGCAACCTGATTATATGAACCTGGGGAATATATCTGACCTGTTTGGTGTCAGCCGGTTGAGTATTGCCAGGGCAAATAACCTATCCTCTGAGGATTCCCTGCTGATGCCCAATCAACTCTTATTGATACCCATCACCTGTAACTGCAATGGAACTCAATTTTTCTCCAATGCCACCTATCAGATCAGGAAAGACGATAGCTTTTATTTCGTTTCAATCACTGCTTTCCAGAATCTCACCAATTATCATGTAGTTCAAGATATGAACCCGACACTGATCCAACCCGCTTGAAGATTGGCGTGGAAGTGGTATTCCCTTTGCTCTGCAGGTGTCCTGATAAGGCCATTTAGGCAAAGGAATAAGATCTTATTACTTATGTATGGCAACCAGGTGACATATAGTGCCTGTAAGTTCTATGTTTAAGGCATCGACCATTGATATTCTTGCTGAGAATAACTACAGAAATTTTACGGCTGCAGTTTGTCTTCCGGTTTTAATTCCTGTGTCGCAGGTGCCAGTCCTTGTTCAAACTTACCCCTCTCCTGCTGGAACACACACACAAACAGCAGCAGATCTTAATCGCTATTTTAGGTACAACAGGAGCTTTTTTTCTTTTCATTTTGTCAGGCTTGTTAGTCTTCATTCGTCGATTATGCAGAAAAAGGAGGATTTTGAAACGAAATATTTCTTATTCGGAATTTGCTGATCTTATTCAAATGAAGAAAGCACCGAAGATGAAAGTTTTGAGCCTAACATCAATCAGGGTAAGTTACTGCCCGGGGTTTCTGGATATCTAGACAAGACAATAATCTACGATGAAAAAGTGATCATGGATGCAACGATGAACCTAAGTGATCGGTATAGGATTGGAGGATCTGTGTACAGAGCTATGATCACCGGACAGCTCTTTGCTGTGAAGAAATTCAAAGATGTTACCGAGGAATTAAAGATACTGCAGAGGGTAAATCACGCAAATTTGGTGAAGCTAATGGGTATATCGTCTGACAATGACGGGAATTGCTTCTTGGTTTACGAGTATGCAGAAAATGGATCACTAGAAAAGTGGTTATTCCCCATCATCATACTTCAGGCTCTGTCGCATTCCTCACGTGGACTCAGAGGTTAAATGTAGCATTAGATGTCGCCAATGGCCTGCAATACATGCATGAACATTCTCAACCAAGCATAGTTCATGGAGATATACGGACAAGTAACATACTTCTCAATTCCAGGTTTAAGGCAAAGATTTCCAATTTATCCACAGCTAGACCTGCAACAAGCTCTATACAGCTGAAAGCAGATGTTTTTGCTTTCGGTGTTGTTCTCTTTGAGTTACTATCAGGAAGGAAAGCCATGGAAGCAAGTGAAACCGGTGAGATTGTGATTGTATGGAAGGAAATGAGAGGGGTTTTAGAAGTTGAAGAGAAGAGAGAGGAGAGGTTAGCAAAGTGGATGGACCAAAACCTAGAGAGCTTTTACCCCATTGATGGGGCTTTAAGCTTGGCAGCTTTAGCAGCAGCTGCACATCTGAGAAATCATCAGCTAGACCAAGTATGACAGAGATTGTCTTCAACCTATCATTTCTCACTCAATCATCTCCTGAGATGTATGAAAGGTCTTGGAATTCTGGATTAGAACAAGAAGAAGCTTTGCGAAATATCAGTCCAGTCGTAGCTCGTTTAAGTCATGTGTCATTCGCTAACTCTTTCTATAAGTACTATTTTTTTCTGTATTTCAGACCAAGAGTGCAGAAAGCAGTGCATAGTTTCCTATAGAGGTGGAGTGATAAAATGTATCCAGTTAGGTATTTTCTTTACTAAAAAGATTTCAAGTCATGTACAAAAAATGAATGTGTAGTGCAATTACATCTTCTGTAATTTGATGATAAGTCTTCTTTAATTTCATCGCTGGAAACAACCATCAACAAGAAAAACAAGTTCACGTCTTGAATCATACCATCCATGAATGCCTTTACAGGAAAATTACGAGTTAACGTACAAAAAATAATGAATCATGACAATATAAAAGTAAAAAATAAATAAATTACAACAACATGCAACAAAAAGATCTACCTCAAACTTTGATATTCTGAAATGCTAATTGACAGTTCCCAAGAAAATGAAGTATTCATCGTTCTTGAGAGGTTCTGCAGAATCCCATCCATGTCCGGGCGACCTAATCGATTTTTCTTAATGTAACTATCAACCAGTCTGACCATGAATAGGGCAAGATCCGCAGGACAATTCCATTGCAGAGAAGGATCCATGAAGTTGCTCAAATTCTCGTTCCCATCTTCCTCATGAAGAAAGGGGATTAATTGCTCAAATCTGTGTTTACTCCTTCGTACAGCAAAGCAACTTCTTTCCCAGTAAGCAGCTCCAGCATGAGAACTCCAATGAATAGACATCGAGCTTTGTGGAGATCAGACCATTCTCCAAATACTCAAGAGCCATGTAACCTTTTGTTCCGAATATGTGCCGTGTCGAGACAAATTGACCTTCCTCCCCATCAGCTGACCTGGCAAAATTGAAGTTAGCAATCTTGGCCCTATAATCACTATCAAGAAGAACATTACTGCTCTTTAAATCCTTGTGTACATATGGAGGGTAAGCATAGCAATGGAAATAGTCGAGTCCTGTGGCCACATCTTAAGCAACCTGTATTCTCTGAGTCCATGTCAAAAACTTTTGATTACCACTATTGTTATATATCCAGTCGCTCAAGGGTCCATTGACGGCATAATCATAAACAAGGAACCAGTTTCCATCATTGAAACAAATGCCTGAAAGGCGAATAAGACTGAAATGGTTGATCTTGTTTAGTAACTAATTTCCTTGGACACATCTCCATTGATTCTCTTAATAGCTGCAAAATCCCCATTGATTGTACCACGGTAAACTGACCCCTTAATCCAACAATTGGGACTGCAATTGTCTGTTGAAGATTGAAGTTCCTCAATAGTATATATTTTGAGGGATTGAGCTATACTAGATATACTGTCAAAGAGGTCAGATTCTTCCTCCAACTTCTCAGTTGGTTTCTCACATGCCTCTGCCTCAAAATTTTCCGAGGCAAGTATTGGATCCAATTTCTTCTTATTCTACGAAAGAATATGCAGAAAATAATAGCTCCAATGATGGTTAAAAGAGTGAAACCTCCAAGATCTCCAGCTACAACATATATCCATGTTTATTTGAGCTGTTTTTCGATGAAGGGACAGAAGACATCGGTGGGGGTGGGGTGGTGATGCTGGGATTTGAGAATTTGACAGTGGGTTTTTAAGAGGAATTAGAAGGGTAATAAAAGGATATATAACAGTGTCTTGTTACAATAACTGATTGGCTTCAAGAGTCCTCCCAGAATCCACCCGAAATAGATTACTTATAAGGGAAACATATTGGCCCCAAGTAACTAACTTAGCAAATAATTCACACCAACATCACTTTGGTTTTTGGTTGGACAAGCACACCTCAAAGGAACAGTAAGTATAATACCAGTATATAATTTCTTAGTAGTAAGATTATTGTTTTGAACCTGAAGAGCTTGACATGTTGAGAGGCCTTGAAATGTGTTGTTTGCTATGGTAAGAAAGATATTGTGATGCTGAACTACATAAGACGCATTTACTTGGTACTTACCTGAGCAAGAGCAGTTGACAGGTACAAGAACCATCTTGTTTGGTTCAAATGTTGCATCCTTGGGAACTGAATTGAGCCGAGATAGCTGAGATGGATCAGCAGCCAACAAGCTTGAAATGGAAGAAACCGAGGTGAATGGAGGTTGAGACCTGAAGGAGAGAGAAGCTTGGCAGCTCAGGGTAATGCCATTGCAGGTATATCCAAGGACAGAAGTTGAATTATCCGTGCTGTCACAGAGTGTACTGGCCTTTCCAATATACGGCTGTTGGGATTTGATTAAAACAGAGGACAAGATGAGATAAATAGAGAAGACATAGATGAGATGCATGTAATCCATAGCAAAAGAAAAGAGAGCAAATGGGGAAGTGTCAACTGGTTCGGACGAGGTTTGAGAAGTAGCAGTATATTTTACAAGTCAAAAAGGTTGTGGAAAGTTGAATATGGCCTATAGGGAGTTGGACAGAACTAAGAAGAGAAATTCTATGTATCATGTACTTCGGGCAGTTTGTTGAAATAAAAATTCATGTAACACTGAAATAGGGGAAGAGAATTTTTATGTAACATGTGATTCAGGCAGTTTGTTGAAATGAAAATTCATGCAACACACTGGAATGAATGGGGGAATTGTCTACTGAGTTGACCATTTCAGTTATTAAAAAAATTATCAGCTCAGTTGACCAACATCGTTGGCAGGATCAAAGATGAATAAGAAGAATTTAGCTGTGTACTAGCGAAGCAAGATAGATGAGAGAACTATTTTTAAAAATAAAAATCAATAAACAAATAGACAACTGTTTGATAATACCTTTTATATTTCTCAAAATTCGCCTTTAGACGTTTTATAATATTTCTTGGTAACTACGAAGAGTTGATTAAACAGGATTGACTATTAATTTGTTAATGTTCATAAAGAAATTTCAGACATCCTAATTAAGAAAAATGCTACTCCAGGTCTAAAAACAACCACCAAGGTCTTTTCTAACTTTTCTCCTGGACAGTGAGCATCAAGTTCACAGAATATCATCCGAGGTCCCCCATCAATGGAGCACCAAGTTCTTGGAAGGAGTCATCCTTATTGACTTACTGCAGTTACCATCAGTGGAGCACTAAAGTTCTTGGAAGGAGTCGCTCCTATTGACTTGCTGCAGTTGTCAAGGGGAAAAATTATTTTGGCACTACACGAGACATGTCATGAACTGCATACTACACACAAACTCAAGCTCAGTTAATCATTAGACACCATCTTTAAAAAAATGTCTAAAATTGGTAGCTGGATCACCAATAGGAGAGGTTGCGCATTCAAGAAATCATCTTGCCTTCATATGCCCTCTGTTTCCCTACCCATTCGATATCAGTAATTTTTCTGAATGTACCAACTCACAAGAGGATAAAAATATGTGAATTTCATATTCCTATCTTCAAATCATCATCACATGGATAACAACAGGGGGCAAGTTATGCAGCTTTTGTGTCAAATCAGATTTCGAACAACTGAGCATCTAGTTATGCTGAACATATAGAGATAGAAAAGGTGATATTTCTTTGAAGGAACACTCTTCCTACCATGGTCCAAACCGTAGATACGATATAGTGTAAAAGAACAGGAAAAAAATTGCAAAACAAAAACTACCACACTGTAAATTACATTCCCAATTGCTACATATTCCAACTCCTCCAATCTCCATTACAACAAGCAATAATCCTATTACTAGACAAAAGACACCCCCAGCAATGCTATCACGTAGTCCATCAGCCAGCCAATCAGGTGTGATGACAAATAGGACAAAACGAGAAACTGCAGGTATGAATTATACATGTATAGTTACAGCACATCTGTAATAATAATAATAATAATAATAATAATAATAATAATAATAATAATAATAACAGTGAGAAGTGAACAATAAACTGGATTATAATGAAGTACAAGATTCAAACCTGGAAAGTCTTGAGGAAAGAAGAGGTTTGCTGCAACCGCAAGAAAGGCAACCCAACATCCGAATTTCCCTCTGTAACATGAAACAGCTAATGTTAGAAATTCATAGGTAGAAGATAAATTTTACATAAGCAAATTTATTGAGAATTTCAGGATGCACCGGAGAATCTTGAACAGCGCCGTTGGAAAACTTGTGAAAAGAAAGAAGACTACAAGTGAAGTATGCTTGGATGATCTCTGCCCTGTTCGGTTCAAGATTAACAGAAGTCTGCGGTAGGAAAACAAGACAACATGAATATTTGGACCAGAGACATGGTAAGACAACACTATGGAGAAACAAAACTTGTAAATGTTTTGTCATTGTAATTTAAGTAGAACAGACTCTAAGCTTTCCCCCAAGACACAAATGTGACTAAAATCAACATATCACGTGTGGAAAAGACAAGAGAGGTACTACAGAACTCTGATATCAAAGAACAAAGCTAGTAGAAATATGACAGTACCAATGAGCCTGTGATACTGGGATGTCTATTCTAAGGACATATATATGTAGTTATATAATGCAGGTGACACTCAATGACAAGTATATCAACTGGCCAGTCGCACTAAATTAAGCTCGAAGCAAAATTTGATATAACCATTAATAATAAAAGTTAACTATGAGAAAGTAGCAGTTAATATTACTCCCTCCATTCCAAAACAAAAGATCAAATTTGATTTTTCAAATTTAATATGAGATACTTTCAAACTCAAAATTAATGTGATTCATTTTGTTACAACTGAATATGTAAGACGTATATGACATATGGGATATCATTCCATTGTTTACATGTATGTAGACCTTTTTGACGATATGTATGTTCGGGTGATCAAATTACTATAGATAGCTTGAAACTAATTTAATCCGGAAAGGATACACTGGGAAAAAAAACACCAAACGTATGTATATTTAGAGTTTCAATACAGATTTCTGACAAAACGAAGGAAACATGCTAGGGCAAAATAACAGGACTAAAATAACAAAGAAGTAAGTATTGTAACGGCAATGCTAGAATGAGCAGAACTTGACAAAGTTAATTGCTTTAGTGAAGCAAAAAGAAAGATATGACATTATACCTCATTGTAACAAACTAATACAAATAAAGATGAAATTGTATCAATCTAAAAACTTAGGTACTCCAAAAGAGTCAAACATGAAATTGCAGAGTTAGTAGTTACCTAAGTTCATTCATCCCATTGTTATTTTAGGGGAAGTTGATGACTTCCAAGAAACATCAAGTAATCAAATCGAGAGTCGCATAAATAAACAAAAAGAGCAATTGAAGCAGGATTTCATGATCAAACTAATAACTATATCTGAATATCAAAATACTAATCAATACAAAGAGATAAATCAAGAGTTGGTGAGAGGGAGAGGGCATCAACTAACATGGCAGAGATGGTTCCACCCCACTGAAACGCGGTGCAGCTCTTATTACCACCGGAAAGTTCCGGTGTTTCTGATGCTGCCGCAATCATAGTGGCTACGTGGGACAATCCCATTTCCATTCAACCAAATGAAAAAAAACAATTCAGAGGATTCGATTAGTGTATAAATAGTAACCCACTATAATTTCTCCGTCTCCACACTCCACCTTTACCTAGTCATAGTAATCTGAAATGACACAAGCACTTATTGCAAGAAGAAGAAGATCGGAGCATCCGCCTTTTCGGGTTTACAGCGTGTCCTCCAATGGCTATTAGTATGTGCCTGCCTGCCAGCCACTATTCTTCTTAGGCTCGCATATAAGTATTAAGTGGAGTATTGAGATGTTAAAATTTAATTAATAAAATTTATTTAATATAAAATAAAAGTTTGATTAAAAGTTGTTGAGCTATCCGGTGGAATTCGATCTCTAATTGAATTTTTAAATTTTTGAAATAAATATGATTCGAGTATCAATAAAAAATTATAATTTAAAGATATTTGAATAAATTATTAAATTTTAAAATTTATTTATATTTGGAATCTAACTCAAATCGAGTTTTTAGTTGTGCCCGAAACTATTCGCTCTTTTTACAGCCTTACTTGCGCACATATTTTTATTTCTTTTTATCCTTTTTTTTATATTTTTTATCCTAAGGTTAAGCATCAATTTTTTGTGCCATGTAGGTCAATAAATTATAAATATTTCTACCTGTAATTTGCAAAATGATTCTGAGAGAAAAACTGCGCCAAAGTTTAAAATATGTGTCTTTCTATGCCGAATAGGTAAATTAAACAGGATAATTGAACTGAAATAATTTGACAATACAATTCATTTGTTTTCTTTTTGTTTTTCTGGTTCAATTTACTTGTCCTAATAGAATTATTGTTAAAATAAGGTCATGTTATAGGACTTAATTAATTTAAAAGACAATGCAAGGAAACAAATGTTATATTACTAGTAGAACTTTAAAATGTTTTGTCTTTAGGCCAGGTGTGAAGCCTCCACGGAGGAAGCCCAAAAAGTAACAAAATAAAATAAGGCCGTTAGATAAAATTAACAATTCTAGATTTGTGATCGGAAATGGAAATATGTCCCGTATCGGGGTGTTTTCCGGCAAATTCCCTCCGATTCGGTCAAGTTTGGAGAAGATTCTCTATTCAGGTACCATTTCACTCCAACTATGAAGCATCATCGACTAGTACCAATTTGCGTTACCACGTTGACTCTGTAAAATCGGAATCATCTCGGAATCGGATGTTTATACTTGGCATGGGATTTGTCGGACAGTACTTTGCTCAAGAATTGACAAACCAAGGATGGTATAGCTGTTTCTCTTTCCCCTGCTTTCCTCTTCAATGTAATCATATACTCACTGTCACTCCCATATGGTACTTTTGGGTTTTAATTAAGTCATTAGCTCTGAATATGTGGTAGCTGTTGACAATTTGGACATTGATCAGTATTTTAATGTAGGATTGTATCTGGAACTTGCACTAGCGCTGCCAAGAAGAAGAAGCTTGAGGAAATGGGATTCACTCTCCATATTTTTAATTCAAATGAGCCAGAGTGAGTTCATGTAGCTGTATCGTGATCTTATCTATATGGATAACTGTGTAACCATTTTATGACATGTTATCTCAATATTACAATTTTTATGGTTGTCTCCCTAAGTAAGAGTCCCTTTCAACAAATTCAAGTTATGATATCCCAAATTTTCCGTCAGACATTCTTACACAATATTTAAATGTAACACTTTATTTTAAAAGTTTACCTTTGATTGGGACTCGCTTCTTGGGATGGGGCTTGCTGGCAGAGGGAGTTTTGATTGAACAGTTTTTGTTTAATTATTATCTCTGATGGATGTAGTCTGTCTCTACATGTGGCCATTTTCATGATGCTTTGTGTTATTTTGATTCATGAGTCATATTACTTTTAACTTTTGGCATTAGACTTGTTTGGACACTTGGATTTAGTTTAAACTCTATCATGCCGAAAAGCCAGATCAGGACCCAAACATGAGTTACAAATAATGTCTTTTTACCTTCTACACCAATGCTCCATATTCATAATAATATGTTATAGGGTCTATACTTTAAGCGAGAAGTTATTTTGCATTTTCTATTACCAGGATTGTGCTTTGTTTTTCAGACCTGAAGTTCTAAATATCTTGAAGTATTACACTCACCTCCTTATCTCCATCCCTCCTGTTGTGGGTATTGGTGAGCCGGTAAATAAATTCGAGATTTTATATTTCTAGAACTGTTTCCAGAGAATAATCTTGTGTTGACAACTTTTGCCTGCTAATTTGGCCCCCTTTCTGTTCTGCAGATGCTTCAACATAGCAAACTTCTAAAAAGTAGACTAAAAGATGGAAACCTTCGGTGGCTATGTTATTTGTCGTCCACTAGTATGTGTCTCTTACTTCTGTATATATATGCATACGAGAAAGGAAAATATTTCTTTACGTGAACATGATGCATGAAAACAATACATTAATATGGAAAATGCACTATGCTATAAAATTCATGGTTTTACCCCATAATCCGCCTATTCTTGCCTCTGTATCATATAAGGCAATATGCCTTGAGCCCTTGACCCTTAATTTATGATTAGGCTAGGTGCTACATCTTTGTTCGTTAATCTATTATTGTTCTCCTAAACTAGGTGGCATATGATGGTGCACAACTTATGACCTTGACGCAGAGCTTGTATAAATAATAGACATATACAAGTACAAGATGAAATTGTATGAATAAAGTGATAATGGCATACTGTGTCGGCTAGTATATGTTTTATCCAGGTCAATGATGGCATATACTTATGCAACTTTTGTCACCTAAATATCTTAGCATATCTACTCACTTCACCCCATCCCATCCAAGAAGAAGAAGCAGAAGGAGAGAGAGAGAGAGAGATTACTATGAAGCTTTGTTTATGCCCTGAAACATGCAGAAAATATTATTCTTGGACTCTGCAAGTGCGACTTTACCCGACTATATTAAATGGAACTCGGTCTTAAAATAATCACTGGACGTGTACCGGCCAGGGGGTAAGAAATATTACAAGGACAAAATAGAGCTAGCACAAAAACATAGATTTTTATTTTGTGTCATTGAGTGGTATGAACACACACCACACGTGAAATCTAAGATCGATAGAGAATAACATACTCATTTACATGGTTTGGCTTTTGGTCTACGTCCACTAGTGAGAAGGAGAACAATTTATTATACAAGAAAGAGGAGGAATAAAAAGATGTGAATCGACTATCAGGAAACCCCATTCTCCAAGGAAAAGTCCGAAGTAAATTGGAATAACTCGCATAAGTCCTATAATATCCTGAATATTTATAAAACTTATAAGTATGATATTAAAGTTAATTTTGAGAACGAATTTTTTGTAAGTTGGGTTGAATGTAATATCCCAAATATTTCAAATGTGATCTGACAATAACTAATAAAGGTTGTTAATTTAAAACCTAAGAACGATTGTTCAAGTATATGTTGAGCTATCTGAAAAACTAAAAAAATGACTCGTAGATACGATCATATACGATTAGAGGTTAGAACTATGACCTAAGCTATGTGTTATATATGAATAAATAAGCTTGAATTGAGTTTCAAATTTGTTATATGATTTTTGCAATGTGTAGAATTTGGTGTTTTGGTTCAACTATTCAATCTTAACACTTGTAAAATTTAGAAGTTATTTTAGGAGAAAACCTAAAATTGGGGAAAAGGTTAAAACCTAAACCCTAAAGGTTAAAACCTATAAATCAGATACGTCCATAAAATTCGTCTTGCATCCTTTTTAGGATTTTTCTCATTTCACGATATAATGTTTATATGAGTTCTCCAGGGAGACAATAAAAAGTTTTCTAAGACACTGACAAAATTCACGATTTTTGAAAAAATGCCTTTCGTCTTTTTGATAAGTTCTTTTCGTCGTTTCGACATATTATATTTCACGACATAGTGTTTATACGTGGTTTAGAGACAAATGAACCAATAAAAATTTTTTCGCAGAAAAACGCAGAAGAGTGAAACGAGTCCGTCGTATTAACTTTTCGTTTCAAGATCTACTGGTAATACGAAGTGAAGTCACGTAATAACCGATAAAAGTTTTTCCATAAAACCGTGCAAATCACTATTCATGAGAATAAGACGAAAAGAAATATATTTTTTTACTTTTTGATTGATTAACCATTTTCTGAGAAATGGTCGACTAAAACACTATTCACCGAAAAACGTGTCAAGTTTGTTGAACTTTTCACTTAACAGAATAGTGTTTTTACAGAACAAAACTCAGTAGTGTCAGACTTTTAAATCAATAAAGGTCAATTTAACCGAAAGACTTAAAAATGAACTGAGTTGAAACTAATTAGTTAAAATCAAACTAATTTGTACTTGGAAATGAACTAAGTTGAAAGGTAACTAGTTGTAATCAAACTAGGTTATGTGTAACTAAGTTGATGTGACCAAACTAGGATCCAAACTAAGTAACAAACTAACTAAATAAAATCAATCTATGTGAACTTGAATCGACCAATCAGAGAAGAGATGATGCAAGCATAATATAGGCATAACATCATCCTTAAAGAAACAGAAAGATGATGTCATTATGAAATAATTTCATGATGATGTCGCTTGGTGGACGATATTTTCAAGGTAGTCATTGTAATTAACCTAGGTATCAAAGTGTAATAAGTCGAGTGCAAAATGTAATAAGCTGAGCCCCTAACGTGAAATTAGCGAAACTATTTTTTCCTATAAATAACAAGCTAAGTTTATTCATTTCTTACCAATTTACAAAGCAAAAATCAAGTATTCAAAGTTATAATCTAGAATTAGAAAAAGAGAGTTCTTGTGAGTTAGATTATTTTCAAATTGCAAAGTATTAGTTAAAGCTTGCAACTTCAAGAGGTAAAATCCCTAGTCGTTATTATGTTCATTTTTGTTCGTATTATAGTTTATAACTCAAGAACATAAGTCGTGTAATTGCTTTTCGTTCTCCGTGTTCTTCATAAGTTCTTGAGCAAGTAGTTGTTATGTTCAATTTTATATAATAGTATAGTAGAAATCTCAAGAACACAAGTCGTTACCATGTTCGATTTCCAACTCAGTGTTTCTTCGGGTGTTCTTTAGCAAATCTATTATTATTTAAGTTTATGATATTTCAAGTTTAAAGTATCATAAATCACATATGTAAGCCGTTATAATACCCAAACTATTCAAGTGTGAAATCCAAAAGCTCAAAAACATAAGTCGTTATTATGTACAATTTTTCGTTCTTCACGTTTTCGTGTGTTCTTGAGCGAAAGTCATGAATCATACATATGTGGTTTATGATTTTGTTATTTTTATGTTATTGAAGGTTATTTAGTGTTAGAACATGATAACTTAGCTTTATTATGCTTGTGGTATCATCTTTTACCAGGTGAAATGAAAAAAATTGTGAACAAATTTTCATTCTGACCTTTCTGCCCATTTTCCAAAAATTTAAAGTCAGAATCTGCTTCTGAAATGTAAAAGAAAATTGTAGAGACGGAAGTTACAAAAGTGTGAGATTTTGAACGACTCAAAAATGTTCTAAAACGAAGAAGTTATGACCGTTTTACCGAGCCAGGGTCGGGCTGCCAACCTTGCTTTCCATTTTTTGAAAACCCCCTTAAAAATGAGTTTTTGAGAATTTTGTAAGCATAACCACTAATAAAGATAGTCTAGTTAAGTTATAAAAACACTTGTTAAGAAGTAAAACTCGATAAACTAACCGTCGGGTACGCGAATCCCTTTATGTAGGCTTTTAAGCGTTTACCGGGAAAATTAGTTTGCACTAGAGGCAAGTCTTCTATCCTAAATCTATGTGCTAGTATTTCTAGTGTTGTTAATGTTATTATGTGATAGTTGATATGTGAAGATGATATGTAGCAGTGTTATGTGATATTAAAAAACCATGTCTTAAGTATTTATTAAATGTTAAGTACATATGATTATGTACTATTCTTGAGCATGAGTTAACGTAATCGTTGATTGAAAAACATTTTGCAAGCATGTTAAAGTTTATATGAAAACATAAACTATGTGTTATTAGCTAGACTTGTTGAGCCGTAGTGCTCATTCTTGCGAATAAAACTTTATTTGCAGTTAAAGAAAAATGATAAGAATATCATGAACGTTAAGAAGAATCGTAGATTAGGTTTCATGTTTTATTTACTTGTATTTGTATTAAGTCATAATAGCAAACCATGTAATCGAAGATTATATTAATAATATCATGTTATTATCATTAGAATGGTATTACGTCTTTAATTTAATATAATTTAGAATTGTTAAAGATCTATTAATTTGAGTGAGGGTATTGGTAATATGGAATGATCATGTTATGCCGATGCTCTGAACTTCAGATAGATAGTAAAATATTAATACAATGTTGATAAAGAACTATAAATCTGAATGAGGATATTGAATAACATTGTGAGTGTTGTAAGAACATAGATTTAGCACCGATGAAGAAACCAAATTCATTGCAAGATTCCTCTGTTCCAAGTACAAGTGTGTTATTAATATTGTGAAATTCAGATAAATAAGAAATATCGATATGAAGAGATATATCTATAAAGATATATATGTCTAAGTGAGGATATTAAATGATATTAGGAATTCTATAAGCATTGGTGTGACGCCTCCAAAATAGGTATACATCACCTATTCTGAGTCGCCAAATATATGGTACAGAATACAAATACAATCTTAAATATACAACATGAGTTGTGAGTTTTAATACAAATATTGTCTCCTAGACAGTATTAAAACTCAAAATAAGTCTTCAATACATTTATGACTAAAAGACAATTTGCACCCCAAACTTTACTTTCTATTTACTTTTGCACCCCAAACTTAAAAAGGTGTCTAAATACACCCCAAACTTCATTATACGTAATAAAACGCACACTTTCTTCACTTAACCGGTCAAAAGTGACCGTCTAAATCTGTAACACAAATTTGGGGTGCAAATTGTCTTTTAATCTTAAAAATTGGCAAAAATAATTAATTTTAAATAAAATAAAATAATTTTAAAATAATTAATTTTAAATAAAATAATTAGTTTTAAAAATAAAAATAAAATAATTAAAATAATAAAATTAAAAATTAATCATTCCGGTTAAAAAAATCATTAACTTGTAAAAAAATCATTTTTGCCACATAAAAAAACAATTCTGTTTTTGTTTTTAAAAACAAAATTTTGTAAAAACAAAATTTTTAAAAATAGAATTTTTTTTTAAAAAAAAGAATTTTTCAAAAAAAGAATTTTATTTTACAAGTTAAAAAAATCTGTTTTTGTTAAAAAAAATCTATTTTAAAAAATAGAATTAAAAAAATGAATTTGTTTTTAGAATTTCTATTTTAAAAAATTGAAATTTATTTTATTTAAAAATAGAAATTCTATTTTATAGAATTAAAAAAAAATCAGTTTTTGTTAAAATCTATTTTTTAAAAACATAAATTTTTTTAAAAACAATAATTCTATTTTTAAAAATAGAATTAAAAAAATGAATTTGTTTTTAGACTTTTTTTTAACAAAAACAGAATTTTTTTTATAGAATTTTTTTAACAAATTCTATTTTTGTTAAACAAACAGAATTCTATAAAACAAATTCTGTATTAAACAAAAACAAATTCTATTAAACATTATTTTTTTTAACAAAAAAAAAATTAGAATTTTTTTTAACAAAAACAGAAACAAATTCTATTTATAAATTCTATTTGTTTTTATAAAACATAAATTCTATTTTATATTTTTTTTAACCAAAAACAGATTTTTTTTTAACTTGTAAAATAAAATTCTGTTTTTGAGAAATTCTGTTTTTTAAAAAATTCTATTTTTAAAAATTCTGTTTTTAAAAAAACAAAAACAGAATTGTTTTTTTATGTTGCAAAAATGGTTTTTTTACAAGTTAATGATTTTTTTAACCAGAATGATTAATAATTAATTTTAAAATTTAAAATAAAATAATCATTTTACAAGTTAATGATTAATTATTAATCATTAATTCTAAATATTTATTTTAATTTTATTATTTTAATTTTTTTTTAAAACTAATTATTTTATTTAAAATTAATTATTTTAAAATTATTTTATTTAAAATTAATTATTTATGCCAATTTTTAAGATTAAAAGACAATTTGCACCCTAAACTTGTGTTACAGTCTTAGCCGGTCGTTTTTGACCGGTTAAGCGAAGAAAGTGTGCGTTTTGTTACATATAATGAAGTTTGGGGTGTATTTAGACACCTTTTTAAGTTTGGGGTGCAAAAGTAAATAGAAAGTAAAGTTTGGTGTTCAAATTGTATTTTAGTCTACATTTATTAACACACTATTTCATAGAATAGTGAGGACTACTAATGCTATCGTCTGGACCGTTACTCGACTAGTCCCTGCTACGTTCTCATTTCCTGAAGAGAACAATGAAAGTAAAAGGGTGAGCTCAACTGGCCTAGTAAGAAATATTATGACTAAGATAATGCAGAATAAATTATCATTAGCCTTCAACAATGTTAAATTGATAAAATACAATAGACATCAAGTTTAATTGCAGCGGAACAAGCAACCCATTAAAAGAGTAAAGTAGAGAATAAAATTTACTATCTTTTATGATTTAAAAAGGTTTTTCATCACTTTTATCGCTGAGACTCAGCTTAATAAATAATCCACATCATCCCTGTACTACGGCCAAGGATATTCATTAGTATCACAACCACAAATTATTCATACATTACGGTCAAGGATATTCGTGTATTCATCAATGGTCATGATCATGCCAACAACTGTTCATCAATGCACTACGGGCCAATGAGGACTTTTACCACATCATTTGTAACATTACGGTCATGATTATACCGATTAATCCCTGGTCATAATCATACCATGCACTACAGGCCACAGATGACTTTCAACATAATATAAACATGAGGATGATGACAATGATATAAGAATTCGATAAAACAAGTTCAAGAATTAATTTATCCAGAAACTAATAACGTCCAAATTGTCAACATGATACTTATTTGTAGAGTAAAATTCAAGAATGCTTAGAAGAATATTTTCATGAAAAGATACTAGATGAAGCGCAAATATCAAGGATATTCCACTAATTTCATGGAGTATAGAAGTCAAAACTTTAACCAACTGAATATAATAAAGAATAGAATAACAAAAGAAATCACCAGTCATGCGATAAACCGCACAGACAGGTTATTCCAACAGAATAATAAATAACGGAACCAGGTCAGGCGAAATTCGCACCGACAGGATATTCCAACAGAATAATAAAGAATAGAATAACAACAGAAATCACCATGCATGTGATAGACCGCACAGACAGATTATTCCAACAGAATAATAATTAATGGAACCAGGTCAGGCGTAATACGCACCAACAGGATATTCCAACAGAATAATAAATAACGGAACCAGGTAATGCGTAAACGCACAGACAGGATGTTCCAACAGAATAATAAAGAATTGAATAACATAAGAATTTCACCATATATGCGGTACTTTGCATAGACAGGTTATTCCAACATAATGATAAAGAATGGAATAACAGAAGAATTTCACCAAGTATAGGGTAGCCCGCGTATACAGGTTATTCCAACAGAATAATAAAGAATAGAATAACAGAAGTTCTCTTCATGAATACGAAAGAAATAATACCCCTTACGAGTACAACAAATAATATCCCTTACCGTAAAAGTAGAGTATTCTGACTGGTATAGCGAGGATATTTTTGAAGAAAACTTGCACTACGCTCAAAGCTTCTTAAAACTCTAAAGAAATACGCTCAAGATTATAGAAGAATTCTCTGAACTTCTGGTGTGATTTTCAATTCTAACTAAACATCCTATTTATAGGAAAATAGAAAGTTTACTATGTTGCACTATGCAATAAAATATAATATATTCTATTTATAATTAAATAAAACAAAATTTTATGAAAAGTATTCTGTTTTATATAAAAATATTTTACTATGCAAACACTATGCAAATACTATGCATAATAAAATATAATATATTCTAATTATTGTCTAATAAAACTAATAATTTTATAAAAGTATTCTGTTTTATATAAAAGTTTTTCTGTTTTATTACATTAATAATACTAATAAAACAAAATTTATATATAATATATATATAAACTTCCGTGACTTCATAATAAGACACCTCAATATATCTAACAACATTTATCATTATTATTATAATTCATAATATTAATCGACCAGGTCGTTCACAGGAAAAAGGGGGTTTTCCAATAAGGATTTTTCCTATTAGCGCGCAATTAGGTGACCAAACTTCTCCTTGGCGTTCTTCTAGACATCGTTAATATTGCAAATAATAATATTAATAACTCTGTCATCTCAATTATTGATTTAATAATATATAAAATATCGACAATAATTGAATCAAATAACGTGAGATACTATGCAACAATTACTGAAGCAATAATTGAACAAAACTGAGATAATTGTTGCATAGTAATTGTTCAATTATTACTACAGTAATTGTTCAATTATTACTACAGTAATTGTTGCATAGTATCTCACGTTATTTGATTCAATTATTTTCGATATTTTATATATTATTAAATCAATAATTGAGATAACAAAGTTATTAATATTATTATTTGCAATATTAACGATGTCTAGAAGTTCTGCCAAGGAGAGGTTTGGTCACCTAATTGCGCTTCAATAGGGAGAAATCCTTATTGGAAAACCCCCTCTTTCTTGGGAACAACCTAATCGATTAATATTGTGAATTATAATAAAGGTGATAAGTTTTGTTTTATTATTATTATAAATGTAATAAAACAGAAAACTTTTTATATAAAACAGAATACTTTTATAAAGTTATTCGTTTTATTAGACTATAAATAGAATATATAATATTTTATTATGCATATTGTTTGCATAGTGCCTGCATATTGTTTCCATAGTAAAATCTTTTTATATAAAACAGAATACTTTTATAAAGTTATTCGTTTTATTAGATTATAAATAGAATATATTATATTTTATTTAAAAGATTTTGTTTTATTAGAATATTTTATTAATACTGCATAGTAAATTACTATGGACCGTCTGTTTAAAAGTAAATCAATCTGGACCGTTCATGAATTAGTTACTATTCAGTCCATTCTCTTATAAATAGAAGCTCATTCCTTTATTATTTCTTACGAATTCACTGAAACTATAGAGAGAAAGAAGAAAAGTATTCTGCTACTTTACTACTCCTATATCCAGTTTCTTCTAAGGTAAGGGATATTATTTGTTGTACTCGTAAGTGGTATTATTTCTTTCGTATTCATGAAGAGAGCTTCTGTTATTTCATTCTTTATTATTATGTTGGAATAACCTGTCTATGTGAAGTACCGTATACATGACGAAATTCTTCTGTTATTCCATTCTTTATTATTATGTTGGAATAACCTGTCTATGCGAAATACCGCATACATGGTGAAATTCTTCTATTATTTCATTCTTTATTATTCTGTTGGAATATCTTGTCTGTGCGGATTATGCTAGACCTGGTTCCATTCTTTATTATTCTGTTGAAATAACCTCTCTGTGCGATCTATCGCATGCATGGTGAATTCTGTTGTTATTCCATTCTTTATTATTCTGTTGGATTATCATGTCTGTGCGGATTACGCATGACCTGGTTCCGTTCTTTATTATTCTGTTGGAATATCCTGACTGTGCATATTATGCATGACTTGGTTCCATTATTTATTATTCTGTTGGAATAACCTGTCTGTGCGGTCTATCGCATGCCTAGTGAATTCTTCTGTTATTCCATTCTTTATTATTTTGTTGGAATAACCTGTCTATGTGTATTACCGCATGCATGGTGAATGATCCTTCGTATTCATTCTTTATTAAATTGTGGAAATGATCTGTTTACGTGAATTACCGCATGGCGGTTGCAGTTTCGTATATTCTATTATACTCGTATGAAATATCATTTCTTTTGTACTCGTCATGAAATATCATTTTATTTGGTATTTTTCTGTTACGAGTTACTATTCACGGGTTACTATTCACCCAGTTACTATTCACTCTAGTATTATTCACTCGGGTATTCGGGACACTTTTCATGTCGGAGTACTATTCACGAGTTACTATTCACCCAGATTACTATTCACCCGAATATTATTCACTCGGATATTTGGAGTACTCTTTATGTCGGGGTACTATTCACGAGGTACTATTCCCGAAGTACTATTCACGGGGTATTATTCATCCGAAAAATTGATTCTTTTTTGTCCAAATTATTTTTGGTACATGAATATTATTCTTGAATTTTACTCTACAAATTAGTATCATGTTGACAATTTGGACGTTATTGATCTCTGGATAAATTAAATCGTAAATCTTTAAAATTTATCCTTGAACTTGTTTTATTGAATTGTTATGTCATTGTCATCATCCTCATGTTTATACTGTGATGAAAGTCATCTTTGGCTTACGTACATAGATGGACTTGGTATAATTATGACCAGGGATTATTCGGTATAATCATGACCGTAATGTGACGAATGATGCGGTGAAAGTCCTCAGTGGCCTGAAGTGCATTGATGGACAGTTTTTGGTATGATTATGACCAGGAATTATTCGGTATAGTTATAACCATTGATGATTTAATGAATATCCTTGGCCCGTAGTGCAGGGAAGATTCGATGATGTGGTTTATTTATTAAGCTAAGTTTCAGCGATAAAAATTGATGAAAACATTTTAAATCATAGAAGATAGTAGATATCATGCTCTACTCGGCTCTTCTAATGGATTGCTTATTTCGCTGCAGTTAAACTTGATGTCTATTGTATTTTATCAGTTTAATATTGTTGAAGGCTAATGATAATTTATTCTGCATTATCTTAGTCATAATATTTCTTACTGGGCTAGTCGAGCTCATTCTTTATTCACTGTTCTCTTCAGGAAATGAGAACGTAGCCGAGACTAGTCGGGTAACGGAGTGACGGTCCAGATGATAGCATTAGTAGTCCTCACTATTCTATGAAATAGTGTGTTAATAAATGTATTGAGGACTTATTTTGAGTTTGAATACTGTCTAGAATGCAATATTTGTATTAAAACTCACAGCTCATGTTGTACATTTAAGATTGTATTTGTATTCTGTACTATGTATTTGACGACTCAGAATAGATGATGTATACCTATTTTGGGGGCGTCACACGGACCCTAAATATATATATATATATATATATATATATATATATATATATATATATATATATATATATATATAGAATGGATCCTGTCCGGGAGTCCGGACATGTCCTAAAATGCGGACCAAATTTTTTTTTCTTTTTTTTGCTTTATTTTTTTGAAACAACTAAAAAAAAAAAAAAAATTATGGAACTGAAATTTTTCCATAATACAGTGTTTTGGGTGTGTTTTTAATACCTATACCAACCAATGTATGTACAGTCTGCCCAGACTGTACAGAAATGTTTTGGTATAGGCATCCAAATCATGCCCAAAACACTGTATTATGGAAAAATTTCAGTTCCATAAATTTTTTTTTAGTTGTTTCAAAAAAAAAAAAAAAAAAAAAAAAGGTCCTGATTTTGTTAAAATCCGGGAGTCCGGACCTAATCCGGACTCTATATATATATATATATGGTGTTATCCATATATATGAATGAACTAAAAGTTGGTACTTGTAGAAAGAATGAGATCGAGATCGAGATCAAGTTAAGATTCAGGGATTAAGTTAAGGAAATTTATAATTTTATAGTCTGTAATAGACTAATTCAACCAATATGATTATGGGATCATTGGTTAAGTTACGAAAGATGTTGAGTTAATGTTGACCCTAGTTCGGGCGGCCAATTCGGGGGCGTTACGAGTCCCAAGTTGCTACCATTAGAAAGTTCAACTTTTCATTTCCTTCTGGTTGCGGAAATATTACGTCAGACCTCGTCATGGATTGAATCGAATCATGCGTTCAAGGCACACAACACTACAGATTGGATAACTAGAAATCTAAATTCAGAAGCCACGTCTTCTACTATTTCATTATCATAACTATGCTTTCATATCTTGGGTTTATATGGAAATCTCCTGAGTGGGGTTTATAATTTGGAATCTCTCTTTTTGACCTGTAGGTGTATATGGAAATTGTGGTGGTGCATCGGTAGATGAGGAGTGAGTTTCCTAATTACATGCTGTTTTAAGAATTGGTTTCTGCTGGCATTTTCACTAAAATATGCATAAGCTTTGCAGTTATCCGATAAGCTGCACAAGTGAATCAGGCAAAGCAAGATTAGCTGCCGAGGAGAGGTGGTTAAATTTCGGTCGTGAACTTGGTCTTGCAGCACAAGTATTTCGACTAGGAGGTATCTATGGCCCTGGCAGAAGGTTGTTATAAGTATTTTAACTAAATTGTTACTGAGAAATTTACAATGTTTCTTGCTTAAATCTGATCAGAATGATACAATCTTGGTTGAGGCTTGGATACAAATAAAAAGATAATAATTTAAATGTCATCTCGCACTTGTTACATTTGGTAATCAGCTGCATTCATAATCTAGAGTGAATGGCATTTCATGTACAAGATTGCATCTTTTGTACTGTGATGGTTATTAGAAAGAGACTTTTCCTTGGAGCCAATGGTCTGATGGAAACTGTTGTTTGGTTTACAATTACCTATTATTACACCTAAAGTTGATTTTCTTTTACAGTGCTATTGATACTATAATTAAAATGGAGCCTTTGTCCGAAGTTCAAAGGATGAGGTCGTCCAGGCAATATACTCCCCGAGTTCATGTTTCTGACATTTGTCAAGCACTTTCTGGCAGTATTCACAAGCCTTCCACAGGGTAAGTGTTTCATTTTCTAAAGTTGGGCAAACAAAACAGAGACCTGGTCTTGACAAAACACATGTATGAATGCAATATATGAATTACCCTTTTTTTCTGAATCAATTGTATGTACATTCAATCAGATGGGCAGATGCATAAGGCTTCTTGTATGGAGACGAGAAAAGGCTCACGCGTGTCTGTGTTTCTTATGTTGCTGTTATAACATCATGCTCCTATGTGATAGTGCATCTGAGTTGACATTCTCAGTCTGTCATTTGTTCATTCAGGAGTTTTCCACGTGTTTATAAAACTGCCATTTATATATTTTCTCCTTCTATTCTTAAATCCCAGTACTTCACATAAACGTTTCCATGCCTGAAGCATCTGCAGTTACGACGTACATTCTATTTTTCTGTTTCAGGAAAATATACAACATAGTTGATGATGACCCTACCCCAAGGGAAGAAGTATTTTCTTTTGCTCAAAATTTGGTTGAGAAGAAATGGCCTAGTCAAACAAGACAACTCGCCTATCCCCATAATCTACAATCATCGATTCCCAAGGCAAGTTCAAGAGGCGAAAAGCGAGTCTTGAATAACATCCCAGTTACAGGTCTGGATTGCAAAGCATTCTCGAGCATATATATACTCAGTAAGGTTAACGTGAGGAACGTCTCGTCAGGATGGTAATGCATGACCTAAGGGCTAGTTCGTTTTGTAGAATGATATATTATTAGAGACCAAGGAGAAAAATATATGTAGTAATATGATGTGTAGTCTGCTGCATTAATATAATCTTGGTCATTCTCAATGTATTAATACTATTAATACTATGTCTATCGGTTCTTCCGCTCTTGTACATAATCTGATAAGATGAGATGTAATAACAATCCATCTATTGCTTACAGATTATTTTCAGCATTTGTGTAACCTGGCTAAATCCACCGTTTGGTCATTTCTTTAAAGTATCATTTTAATATGAAAAGAAAGACCTGTAGATTGTTCATTAAACTGCAGAGAGCCAAAAACTGTGCAGGCTAAAGAAACCAAGCGATGATGATGTGACCAAAAGGTAAAAGTAAAAACCTAGCCCTAGCCCTAGCCCTACAAAGATAGGGAATCGTCAATTCACCTGCTGATGTGACCCATAAACGTCCAGTGTATATACTGTAAATATCAAAACAAGAGAAATTTTACGATTATAATAATACTAATACTATAAACAAACTTACGGTTAATCGAGTACTCAACCTCATATTGGTCAATAGAATACGGACACATATAGAGTCTTGTCTATATATCACCATTTTATTAATCAATTGATCAACTTACTTAAAAATAAATTTCATACTAACCACTTCCCTCATATATCTAAACTAAACTCTTTGACGCCAGATATAATAAAGGAAGAGAGGAAAATGCGAGGCAACAAAATTAAATTTATTTTGTCATCCATAATTTAATACCGTCAACTTGTAAAAAAATTTTAAAAACAAAAAAATAAATATTTATATTTTAATATTGCGGAACTTCAAAAAAAAAAAATTGGCATCAACAGTTTAATGCTGTAAAATTCGAAAAATAAAAATTAATATTGCAGAGTAAAAATTAAAAAATAATTAAAAAATTGATATCTGTAGTTTAATATTGTCCGAAAAACTTTTAAAAAAAATGAATTTAGAAGGATATATATTTAAAAAAAATTGTCTGCAGAATTAAATTATAAATTTTTTCATATTAAACTGAAGTCAATTTTACCGTTGTTAAATAGACGGATGAAATTTGTTGTAAGAATAATACAGCTGCATGGGGAAAGACACCACCAACCAGAATGGGACCACAATAATGGTAAGTGGAGAAACAGGGAGGATGGGATGGTAACAAGTGAAATCTCATGCATGGGACCACAATAATGGCAAGTGGAGAAACAGGGAGGATAGGATCGGATCGGATCGGATCGGATGGTTTTGAAGAGGATAATCATCATTCATCATCACCTTTACCCTTTACCCTTTACCCTTTACCCTTTACCCTCCACCCTTCACCCTTTAGGGATGGATAGGCATGAGAACCCGTGAAGGTACGGAGTTGTTTCACTTGCTATCAAGTTCGGCCTAAACTTAAAATTGAGGTTTTTTTTATTATTTAATATTAAATTAAATTAATATTTATAATTTTTTTTAAAATTAAAATTTTATTTTTCTTGTTCTTTTAGATACAAAATTATTGATCAAATTTATATAATTGTATTTGTAACTACTGATTTGCTTGGTAAAAATTTTTTGAACGTTTTTAATAGTCTCTAACATATATGAATTATTAAAATTTAAAAACCTTCTCAATTTTAAAACCTCAAACCATTATTTAAATGACTTAACTACTCTCTCCGTTTCTTAATATAAGTCGTTTTAGAGAAATATTTTTATTCTTAAATATAAATCGTTTAAGAATTTCAAGTAAGTATTAATCGTTTAGTTTTTAATATTACCCCAAGTATTAAATGCAACTTTGGTTCTCTCACTATTTTTTGTCTAATAAATTATAATTTTTTATTTCAATACAAGGACAATATAAACAATTAAAATTATAATTAATATTATATAATTATTATTTTAATATTTATGTATGACTCTAAAATAATTTATATTAAATAACGGATAGAGTATTATATACCGGCCCTACTTGCTATTGTAATACTCCAATATTATCTCCTCTCTTATTAAAACACTTTGTCATATAGTAGTATTTTGGACTACGCCTGCCTTTCAATTAATTATTCTGTTGTTCAGTCGGCGGCGCAACGTTGCTTCTGTCCCTCCTCATTTTGTCCTTGTATGTTTTTTAAGCCATTTATCGTCACCCTCTTTTTACACTTCATATTTTTCTAGTAAAAAGAAAAAGAAAATTTTGGATGGCAGTTGATATATATATATATATATATATATATATATATATATATATATATATATATATAGGGTCAGGATCAGGTGAGGGCTCCTTTACTTTGTTAAAATGCGGATTTTTTTTTTAGTTTTTTTTTTGATTTTTTTTAAACAACAAAAAAAATATTTAATATTTTATGGAACTGAAATTTTTTCATAATACAGTGTTTTGGATGTGATTTGAGTACGTATAAAAAAATATATATGTACAGTCTGGACAGACTGTACCACCACTTTTTGGTATAGGTATTCAAAACACGCCCAAAACATTATATTATGAAAAAATATCAGTTCCATAAAATATTAAATATTTTTTTTAGTTGTTTTAAAAAAAAAATCAAAAAAAAAAATCCGCATTTTAACAAAAATAAGGGAGCCCTCACCTGATCGGTTCTGTATATATATATATATTCCCATTATTTAAGTGTCATAGGCTAATATATATTTTTTTCGTCTCATAATAATATATATAAAAATAACATAATAAACTCAAATTTAAAATTATAATAATGTAATAAAGCGTTTGAAAAGATACACCTTAAAAAATTATAATAAAACTCTTATACTACGTTTGGATTGAAGGAATAGAATAAAAAATAGAATGATTCAAAGTTATTCCATATGTTCTCCCTTCCTGAAGAAACACAATTTTTTTTTCATTTCAATCACAATCAAACATAATTTTTTTCATTCCATATAAATAAGTCATTTTATTCCCACTTTTATTACTTCAATCGAAACGTGAGGTTAGAGCTGAGCAAGAAACTAAATTGAAACAGAAACCGCACCAAAAAATTGCACAAATCGCACCAATTAAAATCGCACCAACGGTTCCGGCGTATATATGTGGCGATTTTAGATGGGTTGAAAAACCAAATTTACGGTTTCAATTTGGTTACTAGTCAAAACTGCACGCATAAAATCGAAACTGCACCAAATAATAATGCTTTCTCAAATTTTCTACAAGTATATATAATTTCTCTACTATTAAATAGTCTCCTCATTTTGTTTTAGAAGACAGATATTGCAGGGTTGAATGAAGAATAAATAATATCAATTATGTTTGTAAATCAAGAGTGACTTGATATTTCATAAATCAAATGTGATAACATAGCATTAATCAACCATATAATTATTGATGCCTGGAACTATTTTGCTAAATTAACTCTATGATTGTGTTCACTGCGTAATACGTTTGCGTAGATGATTTTGTTAATTAGTTATTTTACGAGTTTGTTATTTCAATTGATTTTGGAATCGAAATCGCACGGTTCAAAATTGCACCGCACCAATCACAAACAGTTTCATGTGCAGTTTTGAATTTTTCAAACCGAACCTAAGTGGGTTCGTGTGCAGATTGATCTTCAAACTGCACCACGCTCACTGTGACGTGACGTAACGTTACTCTACATTTGGATTGAAATAATGAGAGTGAAAATAAAATGAAAAAAAATTTGTGTTTGATTGCGATTGAAATGGATTGAATAATTTGTATTCCTCCCAAATTTATAAATTTTATTTCTTAAAAATATGAATATGGAATAACTCATTCAAACTAAAATAAAATGAATTATTCTATTTATTATATTCTTTTGATTTAAACGTAACATAATTAATTTCTATGTAGCATATATATATATATATAAATAATTTTAAATTTCCCATTTATCTTAATAAATAATTTAGACCGTTCAAAATTTAAAATAAATCTCATTATTATACTATCGGAGGCACATGAGTGTTACTGGTACATATATACTCCTATATCATAAGCGGAGGTGATGCATGACTTTTCAACGCTGGAGACAGCAATTGTGGTTGTGGTAATAAATATCAACCTAACAACCTTCACCGGCTAGCTAGATAAGATTAAGTGATAAACAATACTACTTGCAGCGTCGCATGAACCACGTATTACAAGTGTAAGGTGACGATATGAACACGTGTGCGGTCGCATGCTCTTCCACCATGCAGCGTCGTGCTGCCGCTTCCCCACGCTCGCTATGCACATGTTTGTCGGTATTTGTTCTACTTTAATTTCCATCCATCAGTCAAACCATCATAACTTACTTTTCATTTAAATTCTTCCTTTTATTTTTGTGTTAAAAATCACTGGCTTTAATTTGCTATTATTTCTTTATTATTATTTTTAATATCAAATCAGTATAATTGAATTCTTAATTAATATTAAAATAATATTTAATACCATAAAATTATAATTAAAAAGTGATCTTTTTATAAATACATCTCTAATTTTGCAACAGAAAGAGTATTGAAAAATACTCTTAAGAATTAAGAATTTAATAATACTGTGATGTTATAAATAATAATAATAAAATAATAACAAATTAGGAATGTTACTTTATTTATAATTTAAAAATAAAAATGCACTTTATTTGAACGATTTTATTTTTAAAAAAATATTATAATAACGGGAACGAGTAGTCATAATCAAAGATTAAATGAGCACACATTTGAAGTCAAACTCAAACTCAAACTAATAACCTCCTTATCACTAAACTCATAGGTCTACGATTATATTATTATAGTATTAAATTATTCTCAGTTTCTGTTGCAAGTTACCCAAATGTAAATAAAATAAGCAGCAAGTAATTATCAGACAAAAAAATCACTTCACTTTGCTTTAATTATAGAGAGAGGGACCGCGCGTAACACTTTTACCATAATATATATATACTAGGGTAAACCCGTGCCTCCGGCACTACTAATACTCGTATAATAAAAAATGTGAGTTACAATGTTTAAAGAGTATATATTTAATAAAATTTTGTTGTAAATAAAAAAATTTCTAATCAAAATACAAATCTCACCCCAAAAAATAAAGAGGTCAAGAATTTACCACAAATTGTATCGACATACTCATTATTTATAAATTGAGACTGGCAATAATAAATGAATTTGTTAAGGAAACAACTAAAGCCAACATCCACATTCACTCAACAATAAATTTGACTTAGGCCAGTTAACTACATTTATTAAATTCGAAACAATCCCAATGCCAATGACCTTCATATTTTCTTAAAGCACATTTGCAATTTTAAATGGAACACATATTAATTAGTAAAACTATTTTAAACACAATACATCATACAAATATGTCCATGGAATACCAGTCGCTTTTACATTAATAAGTAAAAGCATTGTTGCTATGAAATACCATAATGATATCCACTTGCTTAAAAGGTTCATGTGAACTAAATTGGTTTGGAGGTCTTTTGCCTGATTAAATAAAAATTAAAATAAAATAAGAACTTCAAAAACAATTTACCCAACCGCAATAAAGAAGAAGGTAAATTTATTAAATTCGAAACAATCCCAATGCCAATGACCTTCATATTTTCTTAAAGCACATTTAAAACAACTTCTCTTCACCTATATGTTATTGATTCCCTTCATTTAATTTGTAATTTTAAATGGAACACGGATTAATTAGTAAAACTATTTTAAGCACAATACATCATACAAATATGTCCATGGAATACCAGTCGCTGATACATTAATAAATAAAAGCATTGTTGCTATGAAATACCATAATGATACCCATTTGCTTAAAAGGTTCATGTGAACCAAATTGGTTTGGAGGTCTTTTGCCTGATTAAATAAAAATTAAAATAAAATAAGAACTTCAAAAATAATTGACCCAACCGCAAAAAAAAAGAAGGTAAATTTGGTCAAACATATGGCCAAAAAAATCATCTGGGCCATCGTAAATTTGGGCAAGCTAGTCACTACTGATTTTAAAAAAAAATTGTAGAATTTCGTTTAAAAATAGATATTTAGACAAATCTAAACATGTCTATAAAACTTACAATCATCCATACATATCCAAACCACAAAAAAAAACCATCATTTAATACCCAAAACCATCATATCATGCAGAAATTAATACATATTCAATAATCAACGCATCCAACCACCAAAATATCAAGCTAGTAGCTACTAATTTCAAGAAATTTCGGCAGAATTTTCTTTAAAAATAGATATCCAAAAATCTAAAACTGTTTAAAAAAAAGCTTACAATCATCCATACATATCCAACCACCAAAATATCAAGCTAGTAGCTACTAATTTCAAGAAATTTCGGCAGAGTTTCCTTTAAAAATAGATATCCAAAAATCTAAACCTGTTTAAAAAAAACTTACAATCATCCATACATATTCAAACCACCAAAAAAAACCATCATTTAATACCCAAAACCATCATATCATGCAGAAATTAATACATATTAAATAATCAACGCATCCAACCACCAAAATATCAAGCTAGTAGCTACTAATTTCAAGAAATTTCGGCAGAGTTTCCTTTAAAAATAGATATCCAAAAATCTAAACCTGTTTAAAAAAAGCTTACAATCATCCATACATATCCAACCACCAAAATATCAAGCTAGTAGCTACTAATTTCAAGAAATTTCGGCAGAGTTTCCTTTAAAAATAGATATCCAAAAATCTAAACCTGTTTTAAAAAAGCTTACAATCATCCATACATATTCAAACCACCAAAAAAACATCATTTCAATCTCAAAATCATTATAACAATGTATAATTACCCAACTTTACAAAAGACGGAGAACAAAAATACATATATGCAGAGAATAGAGAAACAACATGTTGAGCACCACCCTTTACTTTACATCTTACACCAAATATATTTTTTACAACTTACACCAAGTATACTTCAATATATACCCGAAAATACATATAATAACATTTACCTTGTAGATCTGTCAAGCTTTACCATGTCTTCGGTACATAAACCTTTGAAAAGAAAGGCTATCCATCTCTAACGTCCACGGCCAACAAATATTGTTTGTAACAAAAATCTGTTATTTATAAGAGAAAGCAAAATGTTAGTAGTATCGTAAGAACGAAACAATTGACACGTGATTACTTGAATACGATTTAAGAATTATAAAATACACATAACCCTGTTAGCTTTTCTCCACCCTCGACTTGTTGTTGAATGAACATGTTTCCATTCAATAGCAATATCATCCCAAGACTGCAAAAATTGAAATGAATCGCTTAATTATATCAACAAATTAAATAATCTACTTGGAAATTGATAACAAAATATAATGAGAAGGATATATGTACAAATTGATCGAATCAGGTGCAAGTAAAAGTAAAACATAAGTTATATATAATAAGCATATTATAGCTCAGCCAACATAGACAAATTTATTATGTTAACTGCGATGATCAAGTTTCTCAAATTTGTTCTTCACACACACACACACACATATATATACTCGTATGTTATCTGAATGGTTTTCCGTAAGATATGTTATCTGATGTTCATACATTACTAAATCATGTATTCAGTTGGCCAAAGCAGGAATTGTTATTCAGTGGAGGCATCATACTCTCGAAGTATTATCAGATTTGCTTACAAAGAAAAGAGCAAGGAAATGTAAACCAAATTTATGCAAATTAGAAAATGAGTAACTTTTACGAAGGCATCATCTGTAAAATTTGTTGACAAATGTATCACGTGGATAAGAAAACATGAGGTTGTATGTGTAATATTCGTAATTTGACAAATGTATCATTGTAATTTGAGTACATGTACTTCATGTATATCATTTCTATTCTAATAGATTGAGAAACAACAGGTTAGCCCTACCAAATTTGCTGATGCCCCCTTTAGTTTTTACATACATTTTTACTTGTTTATAAAATCTATAATTTCACCCACCACCAAAAATAAATAAAAAAGAGGGGGGGAAAAGAACATTTGATAAGACTCCAGTTCAAGAAAAATGAACCTTAACACTGCAATCGATTGATAAAAGCCTTAATATATTCAGCAGAACAAAATTAACCATTTCAAATCGTTATCTTGAAGTTTTAATGGCATTATCAAATCTATAGAATTGAATAAAATGTACAAAACAAATGTAAACTTCGCCGCTTATCGCGAATGTTAATACCTTCCAGTTCCGCCATTATCGTGAATGTTAATACCTCCACCCCCACCTATGTAAACTTCGCCGCTTGGCGGTGTTGCGATGCCTTGGTGATCGCCAGACATGATGAAGGAAAAGGAAAAGGATTTGATGCCAGGTCTTGATTTCTCCCTTCTTTGAGAGAAAAATGGACTCGAATGAATGATGGAAGAGTGAAACAAAGATCCTAAAATGTAAATGTGCAGGTTTTAGAGTTTAATTTTTACATAAACATTTTAAGCTAAGAAACAACATTATTGTGTAAAATTTGATGGAACGGACAAACAAAAATCACAGAAACCATCTCAAATTGAATTTTCCTATAATTGACCCATTTTTATCAATTTCTATGCTTCTTAGGGCCACATTGATTACAAATGAATACCCCTTCACAGTTCATACATGTCCTACTAAGTATATATTCTGGGCCTCAACTTAATAACTGAGGCAATGAGCCATGAGTCATACATAAATCTTTACATGTATGACTCTTCATGGAATGTTATAATCCCTTTGCCTATGCTTCAGCCACTATCACGATTTAGTACCGCAAGCCACTTAATCACAACAACAAAGCTACTATCATATAAAAAAGGCTCACATAATGTTCACATACACACATGCATACTGTGGGTCCCCGTCTGACATGTGGGGCCCACAAATATGCCTGTTTTTACTATTCCAAACCTACTTATCAGGTCACAATTCTTATTTCGAACGATTCATTTTCTTAAAACATGACCTGCCATTAATTATTCACTGTATATTCAAGCTAATATAGAAATATCTAAACCATGACTCTGGACATTTAATTCAGTAACATCTAACTAATTGTTCAACTCAATTATGTGTCCAATTACTTCTCAAATCAATTGGAACATTCAACAACAGGGATTATTTTGTCAGGTATCTTCGGTACTTTCCCCTAATTTCACATTCATAAATTATATGTTTCTCTAGCTCGTATTCAGCATCATCCGAGCATAAAATTTGAAAATGTAAGCTTTTGTATTAGGAAATTTAATAATTTTCGGATTATCTCAATAAATTATATGCAATCAAAAGGTTAACCAATCCCTCCACACTAACTAAAACATTAACATGCACCCAGCAATTGAAATTAAAAATCAAGACACGTTCACACAGAATAAGGAATATGAGATAGAGGGGAAAGTTCTCAACCTGAGGTTTTATGGCTTCTTGAACAATCTAAAGCGCAAAATCTTCCAGTGTACCGGGTTTCAATATTAGCCTGAACAAATCCTGACAATTGAAAAACAATTTAACCTTATTATGCAATTGTTTATAAAAAAATCAAAAGAAGTAATAGTATACAAAATTACACTTCCAAAATGCCCAATTAATCCTTAATCAAATTTAAGGTTTGGAAAGTGAAGCAACCAAACACAGTCATTGAAAAATAAAACAAAAAGAAGCCATAAAACCTAAAGGATCTCATCTATCGTGGTTAAGCAAATAAATTAGCATGATAAATTTAGAACAATTCAATTCCAATCCCAGCTTTAGCATATTATATTCTATAGTAATAATTAGTAAGTTTCAAAATCCAACATTTCTCAAAAGATAAAAACTTCATTCAAACAAAATTGATCCATGAGAAAAAAAGGATACAAAAAAAATCAGAACTTTGAGGTTATACAACCAACATTCACACTTACAAAAGGAATCAACCAAAAATCAAAATATTAAAAAACACACCAAATTTAAGAGTCCAAATCAAAATTAAGCAGTACCCATTTCCTAGTTTTCATGAAAAGAACCAATTTTCAGCTGAAGACTCACTCTAGTAAACAGAACTCAGATCTAAACGCTACTTATACTGCAGATAATCTAGTAAAAGCTACCCAAAAGAATAATTTTCACATTTATAATCAAGTTATCTCATTACCATCTTATAATTTCATAAAAAGAATTTAACATTTTTGCTCAAAACCCACTCACAATTTCATAAAAAGAACCAATTTTTTTGCAAAAATCAGAGAATGTCCATTGTTGCAACTACTCCCTCCTTTCCACAAACAGAAATCCACTTACAAAGTTCACAAATATTAAGATTTTTTTGTTCCATAATCATCCAAAATTTAATTATCCTTCATTTCAAATTAACAAAACTCAACTTTACCAACTTAGTATTGGAGATAAAACTCATCCATACTTTGAGCTTCAATAGCAGGATGTGAACATATATGCAAAAGACATGATAATATCACAATCACAGCATCATAGTTACATGAGATTTCAAATTCATTGTTCCATTTAAGTATTTAAGACATGATGACAATATCCCATATGGATTACATTTACATATATAGCATTTTTTGCTCGAATGTTTGGGTGAAGATAGTACAATTCTATAGTAAAGTATATAAATGAGATTAGTTCTTGAATAATTGAATCAAAATACATACCGGCGAGCGCACACATACAAATACAAATTGAAACACAAACATATATAGTACTACTTTTAAAAAATAACACTCATACATATAAAATTAAAAACAAAATTGAATAACAAAATTGAATGTAAGTCGTACATTTCATTGCTTAAACACTCATATACATAAACCTATTTAAAGGCATCACCGCATCAGCATATTTAGAAAGAGAAAATAAACACCATTTTACCAAAAATGAACAGTACCGAACACGTCACAAAGCTCAATAACAGATTCACTTCACACTGAACACGTCACAAATACCGAACACGTCACAAATTCTTATTTTTCTTCTTAAATTTCTAGACCTGGAATCTGGATGTTGCAACCTCCCTCTATTTGAGAATGAGATTCCTAATGCCAGTCAATAGAACCATGATGTGGGGAGACAACCAATACTATAAAAATCAACCACCCAAAAACATTTGCATACGTAGTAGTAGAGTACTACTAATATATACTCCATATATCAAATTTTGCATTATTTTTACCTTGCATGCAGTAGATACACATTACATAAGCCTGATTATGTATAAGTTTCAAGAACATGGATAATTAAAGAAAACAAATGGACAGAGCATCATAAATACTCATAAGAATGAACAATACCGAACACGTCACAAATTCTTATTTTTTTATAATATAGAGAGAAAATTGAACAGTTAGCTAATACAACTAACACACTTCACGATCTACATAAATTCAAGCTAGAAGTTCAATAACTTCAGCCCATGTATATACATAAAGATGTACACACAAATCAAACTAATTAAACCAAAAATAATGATGAATCAATGAAATTGAAAGTGGTTACCTAAGGGGTAACATAGATTAAGCTTGAACTCAAACCCCTAGAAGAATCCGCCATTTCCAAATTCATCAGTCAAAAAAAAGCTTTTTAAGATGCACTGCAGAAGTCCCAAAAAGGAGTGAATCGAGAAAGCAGCTGTAATAATTAAGGTTTGGAATAAAAGAGTAAAAAGGAGAGAAATATGGGTATGGAGAAAGATACAGATATAGATAGAGATCGATGATGGTCTTTGCCTGGTTGAAGCCGACACGACCCCTGCAAATTTACAACACGAATAAATTATTATTCACTTAGAAATTTTATCGAACAGTTGATAGGTTGGACAATAAATCTCCATATATACTTGAGGTTGATAGCCTCCCAACATAAAACTCAAAAGATTTGTATCAAAACAAACCAATTGGGTTTTCAGTCTCTATGGGCAAAATACTGACTTGCTTCTATAAGCTTAACCAATTGGGTCTTCAATATCATTTTGTAGTCCTTCTATAATATATCAATTATGATTTGTAGCAAGTCAGCTTCTATAAGCTTAACCAATTGGGTCTTCAATATCATTTTGAAGGACTATTTTAACAGGGGTTTCAGTTTTGTTGGTGTACAATAGGAACTAATTGGTGCGGATTCGGCATGATTCTGATAATGGGGTATGCATTTTGGAGATAACCCAATTGGGTTTTCAGTCTCAGTGTTGTGTTTAGATCTAGTATGAATGAATTGTGTTAAAAAAAAACTAACTACTGCATACTTGCGAAGAAGAGAAGAAGACGTGACCGGTGACTCGTGTGAGGACTAAGGCGACAGGCTAGCAGACGGTAGTATCGGGCAAATCTGCAGGATCATGATTGACAGCCTTGGGGAGTCGCCTGAAACGACACCGGAATACCAGAGTCATTGAAATGTCCTTTGTATGCTTTGGAGAAGAAGAGCAGTGCTAGTATGCTTTGGTTCCCACCGGTTTCTATTTCTTGCTTGGTATGCTTTGGTTTTGGTTCTAGTTAACTTATCTAAATGAATGGCTAGATTTGTCTCAAACTTTTGAGGGTTGAGATTTTTTTTTAGGTAGGCGGGAAATTAGTTTTTTTCAAAATCATTTGTATTTTGTATAGATAGATACTAGCTGGGTCCCGTGCCTCCGACACTGTATGGACAATATGATTTATCTCAAACTTTGAACGATCAAAATAATTTATTGAGTGAGCGTGAAATTTAAAGTCATTTGTATTTTATTAAATTATTACTCCCTCCGTCCCAGGATAAAAGTCCTTATTACTATTTTGGGTTGTCCCATGTTAAATGTCCTCTTTCTTTTAATAACTAAACTTTTACACATTTTTTCCTATTATGCCCGTAGCATTAAATATCTCATACTTTTCTTATTCTAATTCTCTCTCCATATTTAATGACATTATTATAGGCAATTTTGTCATTTTATTCCTCTTCTTAATATGCGTGAAAAGTCCACCAGGACTTTTATCCTGGGACGGAGGGAGTATTAGATTATTAGATAGATAGATGTATTTTATTAGATAGATGTATGAACGGTGGGATTTATCCCAAACTTTGGACGGCCCATATGATTTATTGAGTGAGCGGGAAATTCAAAATCATTTGTATTTTATTAGATATATATATATATATATATATATATATATATATATATATATATATATATATATATATATGGGATTTCATCTACAGCAATTGATTGTTGGGGAGCAATTTTTTTTGGCCCAGCCGCTACAACCTGTACCGGCCTTAGATAATTTTTTTTTATAAGCAGCTACAAGTTGTAGCGGCTATGTCAAAAGGAGTTGCTCCCAACTACCGATTGTTGTGGATGGATACCCTATATATATTTATATATTATGACGGTCATAATTTTATTTTTTAAAAATTTTATTTAAAAATTAAAATATCTTAAAATGATTAATATGATTTTGAATCATAACCGTAAGACTCCGAAATTTATGAAATAAATGTATTTAATTTTTCTTATAATTATTATTCAATAAATGGTTAAATTGATAAAAAAAATTAAAGTTAAGAGTTATATATGAATTTTTTTTTTAAAATAAGCAAGTTGCTATAAAATACTCATTGTTGTCGGGAAATATTCGTTTGGTCGTGAAATATTCTTGCTGTCGGAGAATATTCGTACGACGGCGCAGCCATTTATGGGTCCCATAACAGAATAACTGTCGGATGAAGAAAACGACAAGTTTGAGTTTTTATAAATAACGGTATAATTATTACCGTTAACACTGTTGAATTACCTGGCGGTTAAAATACAATAATACGCGTGGTTGCACAGTAACACACAACACTGCACAATATTTTTAAATTATTGATTCTTACGTAAAAAGGCACTACTCAATAATTGTTACAGTAATTAATGTTTAATATTTTATTTTATTGATTCAATAATTGCTGCGTTGATAGTTTATATTATTGTTGTGACGCCCCCAAAATAGGTCCATTCCATCCAACCCATTTTGAGTCGCCAAATACATGGTACAGAAACAACTACAACTTTTACAACCCATAAACTGTGAGTTTGAATACAAACATTGTCATCTAGACAATATACATACCCAACTATGTCCTCAATATAATTATTGATATATTATTTTACAAAAATGGTGAGGATTACTAAACAACTCTCTCAAGGACCATCAATTCATACCCCGACTCGTACTCGCTATATTCTCGTCTCCTGAGAAAAAAAATGGAACAAAAAGGAAAAGGGTGAGCTCAACTAGCTCAGTAAAGAATATTATGATTAAGATAATATACAACAAATTATCGTTTGCCTTCAACAGGAAAAAAATCTAATAAAATACAATAGACAACAAGTTTTAAATCAATATTCGCAGCGAAAAATATTAATTCATAGAAGAGTTACGTAGAGGATGAAATCTACTAATGTCTATGAATTTAACAGTCCATCAACAGTATTTTTATTCCTGTAACATCAATCAATGCACATCTTGAATCATATATTCATCCTTGCACTACAGGCCAAGGATATTCATCTGTTGGTCATGTTCATCTAAATACCTGTTCATCTTTGCACTACGGGCCAAAGATATTCATCAGAAATCATTCATCTTTGCACTACAGGTCAAAGATATTCAATAATAACATCCTTTAAGACTGAAGATGATAAAAAATATTTTTAAAGAAGCGAATCCAGTGAAACAAAATGACAAGAATTAAGGATTTAGGATTCGTACTTTGTTTTATCCATGTCCAAAAATACCTCAAAAATAATTATAGTGGTGTAGAATTCAAGAATGATCAAAACATGGATACAATCAAAGCTAGTACCCACAATAGATATTTTGGACGAAAATAAAAAAAATTAATTTTTCTGTGAATAGTGCCGTATTCGTGAATAGTGCCGTATACGTGAATAGTACCGTATACGTGAATAGTAACTCCGGCACAAAAAGTTACAAATTTGATAAAAACGTTCACCAATATTTTGGCATAATGATATTGAAGAAAATAATATCATTTAAGAAGAAAATAACATCCCTTACCTCAAAATAGCCGTATTTCTGACTAAATTTTGGTATAGTGCTGACAGAAACTCGCACCGTATCGCAACACTCAAAGTATACTCACAAGAATACGCTCGATAATATAGAGAGAAAAAGAGAGAAAATTTTGTTTCTGGTGTGATTTTTAATTCTAAATTAGCCCTCTATTTATAGGAAAATGCTAGAACGTCAAAGGAGACTAAAATATTAAAATAATAATATTTCTCACCAATTCTTCTACGCATGCTTTTAATGAACAAGATCAGCCACCACCCTTGAAATATTTCCAGCAGCCCACATGTTGTATCCACCAACCAAAAAGTGGGTCCCGCAATTTAATAAAAATCATTTTATTTTCTAAAACTTCAATAATTCATAAAAAATAGCTCGTTTATCAAAAAAATTCGAAACTCGCGATTTTCCATGTGAAATTCCATTCTCTACAACTTTGCAGAAGAAGATTTTTCTAAATTCCAAATAGAAATTGACCGAAATCCACAAACGGGCGATTTTACAGTCTATACTCATTTTTCGGTCAAAAATTATGTCCACCGACACACAAAACATGTGTGAAACATTTAATGCCACAAAAATACTCTACCTCCTCATATACTCATATATCCCACATTCATTGTAAAAATATCATCGTTAATATATTATAAAAATAATATATTTAAATGAATTATTTTACCAGAAAAAGATAGAAAATTAATTTTCAACAATTGTCACATTAAAAATTTTCTCCATCTATATCCACATAAAATAAATATTTTCTTTATCATAATAATCAATAATTAATTATTAAAAATAATATTACAGAATCACAGTACTGACAACCAGGCCGTTTCCAGGATAGAGGGGGCTTTCCAATAAGGATTTCTCCTTACTGGCGCGCAATTAGATGACCAAACATCTCATTGACAGAATTTTCTAGACATTGCCAATAATGTTATCTGATAATATTATTCAAATAATATGAATTATTGATCTGATAATGAAAAATACTGTGCAATGACAATTATTGAAACAATAATAATATAAATATCAACGCAGCAATTATTGAATCAATAAAGTAATGAACAGTAACTCCTGTAGCAATTATTGAGTAGTGCCTTCTTACGTAAGGATCAATAATTCAAAATACTGTGCAATACCGTGTGCTACTGTGCAACAACGCGTATTACTGTATTTTAACCACCGGGTATTCCAACAGTGTAAACGGTAACAACTACGCCGTTATTTTTAAACAACTTATATTTGTCATTTTCTTCATCCAATCGCTTTTCGTTATGAGGCCCACACATGGCTGCGCCGTCGTACGAATATTCCCCGACAGTACGAATATTCCACGACCAAACGAATATTCTCCGACAATAATGAATATTTTATAACCACTTGCTTATTTTGAAATATTTGCGTATTTTACCCATAACTATCCTCATTAATCAAATCAACCCTTACTATTCAAAATAAAAACTAAAGAAAATTAAATTTTATTTATTAATTATTTGGGGTCTTACAATTGTTGTTTTAATAATTGTCATTTCACTGTATTTTTTATTATCAGATCAATAATTCATATTATTTGAATAATATTATTAGATAGCATTATTGGCAATGTCTAGAAAGTTCTGTCAATGAGAGGTTTGATCACCTAATTGCACGCTAGTAAGTAGAAATTCTTATCGAAAAGCCCCATCTTTTCTGGGAACGACCTGGTTGTCATAATTCCAACTAGTATATATAGCGGGGATATTCTTGAAGAAAACTTTTACAGTTTTATACGCTCAAAGCTTTCTAAAACTCAAAAGAAATACGCTCAATATTATAGAAGAAAAATTCTCTGATTCTGGTGTGATTTTCAATTCTAACTTAAGCGCCTATTTATAGAAAAATGCTATAACGCCATAAGAGACTAAATAATAAAAAAAAAAAATTTAATCTTCCACGCCACCCACCTTGAATTGTTGAGTAGCCAATTTGGAACCAAAAATTTCGGCCCACATGTTTTGAAAAAAAAAATGTGTGTCCCACCCAGTTTTAATAAAAATATTTTAATTTTTAAAGCTTCAATAATTCATAAAAAAATTAGCCCTTTTATAAAAAAATACGAATTTTATGTCCATTTCATATGAAATCGAATTCTCTATAACTTTGCAAAAGAAAATTTTTCCAAATTCCAAACAAAAAATATCCGAAATACACAAACGGGCGATTTTCAATACCTCATAAAATTCATAACAAATCATACGTTAATTTTTAACGATTCAAAATTTATGGACATATACTCAACTTATATATGTATAACATATCCAAAAATCACAACGATCCAACGGTCGGATTAAAATTATAACTCACACAATAGAGCTTTAAGAACACCGATTTGATTATTTAATATCTCCAATCCGATAAAATACTGATAAAACATCTCAATATTAATTCCTCCATTTATAACCACATAAAATAAATATTTTCTTATCATATAAATTAATAATTAATTATTCATAAATAATATTATAGAATCACAATAATGACAACCAGGCCGTTCCCAAGAAAGAGGGGGCTTTTCGATAAGGATTTTTTCTTACTGGCGCGCAATTAGGTGACCAAACCTTTCCTTGACAGAACTTTCTAGGCATTGCCAATAATATTATCTCATAATATTATTCAAATAATATGAATTATTGATTTGATAATGAGAAATACTGTGCAATGATAATTATTGAAACAATAATAATATAAAATATCAACGCAGCAATTATTGAATCAATAAAATAAAATATTAAACAGTAATTACTGTAATAATTATTGAGGAATAAGTCTACACAGACCAATTTTTTAGACATGAATATTGGACATTTTGAGTTTTTTTTTTGCTTGTGACTCCTAAAAACAGGGTTATACAGACTGTATATGTGACGCCCCCAAAAATAGGTATTCATCACTCATCTTGTCGTCAAATACATGGTACAAAATTCAAATATAACTTAATAATACAACTGTCGTGTAAAATACGACAAAACATAAACTAAGAGTTTTAATACATATATTATCATCTAGACAGTATACAAACTCAAAGAAATCCTTATGACATTTATTGACACACTATTTAATCAGAATAATGAGGACTACGAATGCTATCATCTGGACCATCACTTCTTTCCCCGACTTGTCTCAGCTATATTCTCATTTTCTGAAGAGAACAATGAAAGAAAGGGTGAGCTCAACTACCCAGTAAGAAATATTATGACTAAGATAATACAGAATAAATTATCATTAGTCTTCAACAATGTTAAACTGATAAAATATAATAGACATCAAGTTTAACTGCAGCGGAACAAGCAATCTATTAGAAGAGTCAAGTAGAGAATAAAATTTACTGTGTTCTATGATTTAAAATATTTTCATCAATTTTTATCGCTGGGACTCAGCTTAATAAATAAACCATATCATCAAATCATCCCTATTTTACGGGACAAGGATATTCTTTAAATCATCAATGGTCATGACTATACCAAATAATCCATGATTATAATCATACCAAGTACATCTCTGCACGTAAGCCAAAGATATACAACAATAAAACCAATAATCAACAATCTATTTTTGCACGTAAGCCAAAGATATATAATTCCATAAACAAAAGTTCATCTTCGTACGTAAGTCAAAGATAATTTTCATCACCATATAAGCATGAGAATGATGACAATGATATAAGCATTAATCAAACTAAAATAAGGATAAATATTAAAGACTTTAAATTTATCCAAATATTATCAATCACCTAATAAACTCATGATCTAATATTATTAATATTATAACAATATTTTAATTACCTCTAAACTTATAAACAATTTATTTCAATTGTTTACACTATACCAAATAATACATTTAATCATTCAAAGGATACCATAATCATAAGATTTCATCACCAATGATCAAATTTCTCATCAAAAATCTACATATACCTTATATATTATTTTCAAGCCATAAAATCCTATTTTTCAACTTTGTTACTTCACATAACATATTTAACTCATATGTTCGTAACTAAACTATTTTCATGAAAAATACCAAATCAGTTCCAAAAATATTTTTTTTTCTGAGATTTAGCAGAATATAGTCCCATAATGAACATATATTTTTCTCGGAATTTTTAAAATTTATTTACTATTTTTCAAAAATTAATTTCTAATTAATTTTTTAAGAAATTAGCTACCTCAAGTTTAACTCTAGAAATTCTCAAATATTGGCAGGATCTTACACATATTAACGTGATCTTCCAGTTTAAATTTCATAGTCATCGGAGTTATAGAACTACAGTTATAATGTTTTTCGTCAGAAAAATCTAAATATTGATATGGTCATAACTTGCTCATTTTAAGTCGGAATGAGCTCATTTTTGGACAGGAGGTTCTTTATACTATATACTTTCATGTCCCAAAAGTCCAGAATTTTTCTCACAAATTAAGTGGCCGAAACAGCCCTTTAAAAATCTGGACAGTAGCATTTTGGTAATTTCCAACTTTTGACTCCTTTGCTAAAATCAGTCCACACGAAAATCTACGGCACCTTTTCCAGTGATTCCACTTAGAGATGTTACAAAACTCATAGATCTAACTCTAGAACTTGACCACACTCAAAAATTCAAAATATAATAGGAGATATGGTCAATTAAATTTTTATGTTTCATTTTCACCAAAATCTGATTTTCAACCTTTTGTGATTTCTAAGAAACTTTCATGTTTTCACATAATAACCAACATAACTCATCATGACAATGACACAATAATTCAATAAAATAAGTTCAAAAATAAATTTTAAAGATTTATAAGTTAATTTATCCTGAACTCAATAATGTCCAAATTATCAACATGATATTTCTTTGTAGAGTAAAATGCAAGAATGCTCAGAAGAATATTTCTATGAAAAGATACTGGATGAAACACAAATATCAAGGATATTCCACTGATTTCATGGAGTATAGAAGTCAAGACTTTAACCAACTAAGTATAATAAAGAATATATGAAACTGCAAATGGATATTCACCCGCCATGCGGTAATCCACATATACAGATCATTTCCACAATTTAATAAGGAAGGAATACAAATGATCATTCACCATGCATGTAGTAATCCATATAGACAGGTTATTCCAACAGAATAATAAAGAATAGAATAACAGAAGGATTCACCATGCATGCGATAGAGACCGCACAGACAGGTTATTCCCAACAGAATAATAAATACGGAACCAGGTCCGGCGTAAAACGCACAGACATGATATTTCAACAGAATAATAAAGAATGGAATAATAGAAGAATTTCACTAAGTATACTACGTATACAGGTTATGTGACAACCCGAGAATTTAGACAATTTTATAAAATCTTAAATGATTGATTTAAGGTCAAATATTAGACCTAGACAGAAAATAAGTGTATGCGTTTGATGTTATTAGGATTTAATTTTGAGGATTTCAAAATTTTGTGAAGAATTTAGGTGAATTATTCAGGATTAAGGATTTATGTGATTAAGTTCTGTGAAATTTGTTAGGTATGCGTACAGAATGTGGTTAAGGGTCAAGGGTTGATCATGTAAAATTATATATGTGTCAAACCCTAAGTATATATTAAGAACATCAACGTTCAGTTAGAAAACCCTAACGTCTGATAAGAAAACCTAGAAATCGGTTCTGGAAACCCTAGTTTCAGTTCCGTGAGTCCGAAACCCTAATTCAGATATTAAAAAACCCTATATTGGGAATGCAATGCTATATATAAGGTTTAACGTTATTAATTATAAATTAATTAGGGAAAACCCTAATGAATTACTTGAAACCCTATTTGAGTATTAGAAAACCCTAATACCATATCTGAAAATCCTAATTTCAGATTTTGAATATTTGAAATCCTAATTTCCAAAATTTGAACCCTAATTATTCTGTTTAAAACCCTAATCAGGATATTAAAACCCTAAATGGGAAGCTTGAAGATAAGTATAGAATTTCTGTGTTATTAATTGTAAGTGTAATTAGGAATAGCCCTAATTAATTAATTAGAAAGCCCTAATTTCCAAATTAAAAGATTATTTTCTATGTAAATCCTAGTTAGTGGATTATAAACTCTAATGACCAATTATGATCCTAATTGTTAAATTTACAAATTTAATTAGGAAATAATAATCCTAATTGGCAAGCTTAATTTATGATTAGGAAATTATATTATAATTATCAAATCCTAATTATAATTTAGAAATATTAAATTTCTATTTTTGAAACCTAATGATTATGGGAAATTACCAAGTTGCCATGCACTTTATGAGCCAAATGACCAAAATGCCCTTTTAGCATTATTTAATAAGATAACTTGTGTAGGTTGCCATAACTTTAGTTGGTGACCAACCTTTGCTAGGCTTGTGGTCTATGGGCTAGCCTTTAATCAACCAACATGATCAGCCATTGCATCATATCAAATTATATATAGATTGAGAGAGATAAAATGCTCACTTTAATTTTCAACCTATCCAAGTTCTCTCTCTCTCTTCCATCTGAAATTTTAGAGTGATAGTGAGTGATAAGTTAAGCTAAGATCAGGTGTTAGCTTGCCAAGAACAAATATCAAAGGTCAGAAATCAAGATCAAAGCCTAATAAAGGTATAAACCCTAAATTTTGAAATCCTTAGATTTGATGTTAGATGTTATGATTTGTTGTTTAAAGTTGTGTTAAAGGGTGTTAATAAGTGATCTGGGTTGTTAGATCATGGATCTATAACATCTAGAGGCACGAAAATCAAGTTTTTATAAACTGACTTTGAAACCTGAAAAGTGGCCTGACATCCGAATGTCAGTACCCATAGACTCATATGTGTTAGTTGTTTGTTGTGTTTTATGTTTTGGATATGTAGTCTGCCATGTGCTCTTTAATCTTAGAGTTGAATCAAGCCTAAATCATATTTAGATTAAAAGTTATTATTGGTCAAAGTACGTTGACCGAACACAATTTCTGTTTCTGGGCAACCCAAATTTTTTTTACAGATTCCCAGAAATCTGACAATGATTTTCTAGGCCTTAGATCTTTCTACTGTTAATGATACTTACCATGTTAGTGTTAGATCTGGATAGTATGACATATGATCTACACAACAAAGCACTTATAACCACCAGATCAGGATCAGGATTGCAAATATTGTTGGTTAAACAGCGTTGACCGATCAGCCGTAAGAACAATCTGGGTAACCCAGAATCTTCATGAACCATTATTTTGTCAGAACTTTGACCATCCTTAATCGCTTAGTGTTATGTTATTAATTGGGTTTGATGCATTATAATCGTACCCTGACATATGTAATATATGGTGGAACCTTCATATCGCATAAAACAAGCCAGTAAAGTAAATATTTAATTGTTCAAATGAAGCACCTCGACTGTTCTTCAATTTCTGGAAAACCCAGAAATTGAAAAACATGTCTGACAAGTTTTTCTGTTGATTAGATCTCACTGGTATGTTGTGTTTTGGCTAGGATCTTGGTTGGTAGTTGTAGTATTACACTTATACTACAACATCAATACATTAGATTTCCCAGAAACCTTAGGATCAAGAATTTATAAGTGGTCAAACCTAGTCTCTCGAAATCTGACATGGTGTTCTGGGTTTGTTGAAGAACAGCTCAAGAACACAATTAGCGACGGAATTGTCGCCTAAGGATCCCTTTAGCGGCACTTAATTTCGTAAATTATTTAATTTAATTAAATAAATAGATAAAAATAGTTTTTAATTATTAAAAATGCATAATAAATTCTGAAAAATTATTTTAAAATCTGAAAAATAGTTTATAATTATTTGGAGTATATTTCGAAAATATTTAATATTTTTAGAATATAAATGGTATTTATTTATTTAATTATAATATTAGATAAATTATTTAAAAATAGTTTTAATTCATGAAAAATCATGGAAAATTATATTATGGTGTTAGAAAATATTTTAAGTTATTTTTGATGACTTTTGATATTTTGTGATGAATTTCATTAATATTTATTATTAATGGTAATTAGTTTATTTAATAAATATATTAGATAAATTATGGAAAAATAAAATTTATGATTTAAAAAGCATATAAAAATGATTTAAGTGTTATAAAAATATTTTGAGTTATAAAATATAACTTTTGATATTTTGTCATGAAAATATTAATATTTTAATATTTATAGCAATTATCGGATAATGGATTTAAGTGTTTAAAAATCATATAATTATGATTTTAAGGTATTAAAAAATACTTTGATATATTATAAAAATATTATAATATTATGTTATGATTATTATTATTATTTAATGATAAATTAATATTAATGATCAAGGAATAATGTGGTATTTATATTAATATCAGTTATTGATTTATGTTTTTAATTACTTTAAAAACATTTAAAGGAAATAATAAAGTATTGAAATTACTTTGAGATATTATGATTATGAAATAATATTGTGGCATGTAATTCATTAATGGTTATTATTAAATAATATTAATGATATTAGAATATTGTGGTATTTAATTCATTTAAATACGATGTTAATGATTAAAAAATCATGATAAATGGTAATAATTACTTGAAAATTTATTATAAGCCTATTAAAATTGTTTTTATTAATAAGAAAATTATCTGTGATAATTGTTAATTATTTAAGTAGAGTTTAATTGAACTTAAACTCGAGTATTGACCGATTAGACCGTCGGGATGTTAGAACTGTATCGGTTTCAAGTCAGACTGAAATAGTTTGACCTGATACAAAGTTTTATGTGTTGTATAGACTGATAGGATTATGTGGTAATGTGTTTAGGTTATTTTATACTGTGGTGATATTATTCTAATATTTGGAGATCGGTATTATCTGTATTAGGTATTCGGATAAAGCTAAGTTATTTTTCGTATCGGTAATCAACGGAACAGGCAAATTTGTTTTTCTTAACTCTACTAAGAGTGTTTCATTCAGTTATGCTTATGGTTAATCGTTACTGATTACCATGTAGAATTGTACTCTATACATCTTGTATGTATAAGTCATGTATGAAAGGCTGATCACCTTCATTTCCAGTTGGTCCAGATATATATTGTTCATATTGAATACTTGTTCAGTCAAATGTTTGTTCATGCTAATTCACAACTACATTGTGAAATTATAGCCAGCTTATTATTCTAAATCTTTCAATCATGATATATCCTTAAATTGTATTTAAACTTGCTGGGCAACTTTCATGCTCACCCTTGCTATATCATGATAAAACATTACAGATTAAGACAAATGCTTCGGATACAAGGAAAGTTAAAGACAGTTCCAGCTTAGAGTTAATATGCGCGATTTGATTTGTAATAGTCCTGTATGATGATAATATCATGTGTCGGATAAGTTAAGAAATGTGTATAAGTTATGATTACTCGACCTTGGGGATAGTGTATAATGTTTAATGTATAAACAATTTATGTTTATATCTTCCGCAATAGTAGTAGAATGAGTGAACCGGATCCGCGGTGATTTGGGGCCCGGATTCGGGGCTCTCACAGGTTATTCCAACATAATAATAAAAAATAGAATAACAGAAGAATTTCACCCAAGTATACTACGTATACAGGTTATTCCAACAGAATAATAAAGAATGAAATAATAGAAGTCCTTTTCATAAATACGAAAGAAATAATACCCCTTACGAGTACAACAAATAATATCCCTTACCTTATAAAGAAAAGTATTCCGACGGTAGGGTGAGGATATACTTGAAGAAACTTGCACTACGCTAAAAGCTTTCTTAAATGCTAAAGGAATACGCTTAAGATTATAGAAGAATAATTCTCTCTATAGTTTCTCTCTCTAGAGTTTCAGTAAATTCGTAAGAAATAATGAAGGAATGAGCTTCTATTTATAGAAGAATGGACTGAATAGTAACCAATCCATGAACGGTCCAGATCGATTTACTTTAAACGGACGGTCCAGATTGGTTTACAATAAAATATAATATATTTTATTTATAATTTAATAAAATGAATAACTTTTAAAAAGATTTTACTATGCAAACACTATGCAGGCATTATGCAAATACTATGCATAATAAAATATAATATATTCTAATTATTATCTAATAAAACGAATAACTTTATAAAAATATTCTGTTTTATATAAAAAGTTTTTTGTTTTATTATATTAATAATACTAATAAAATAAAATTTCATTATCATTATTATTATTCACACTATTAATCGACCAGGTCGTTCCCAGGAAAGATGTGGCTTTTCAATAAGGATTTTTCCCTATTGGCGCGCAATTAGGTGACCAAACCTCTCCTTGGCAGAACTTCTAGACATCGTTAATATTGCAAATAATAATATTAATAACTCTGTTATCTCAAATCCACACCAGAATTTTGAAAAAAAATATTTTGAGAAAATTAAATCTTTATTTGTAAAATCTGGGGTCTCACAGTATAACTCTGTTTTTGTATATGTATCCAAATTACACCTAAAACACTATATTTTTATAAAAAATCCTGTTAGAATAAATACTATACATTTTTTTGGAGTCACAAGCAAAAAAAATAAAAATTAATTCACTTATCCAATAAACCTGTCTGTGTAGCATTACCCATTATTGAGTAGTGTCTTCTTACGTAAGAATCAATAATTCAAAAATACTGTGCAATACTGTGTGCTACTGTGCAACAACGCGTATTACTGTATTTTAACCACTAGGTATTCCAACAGTGTTAACGGTAACAACTACGCCGTTATTTATAAAAAGATATTTTTGTCGTTTTCTCAATCTGACAATAATTCCGTTTGTGGGGTCCATCAATGATTGTGCCGTCGTACGAATATTCTCTGTTAAAACAAATATTTTCCGACCAATCGAATATTATATAACAACTTGCGTACTTTGTAAAATTTATAAATATTACCCACAACTATAACATTATATCAAATTCACTCCATAATATTCAAAAATGATATTTATAAAAAATTCATCTTTATTCATAAAAGTTGGGGTTTTACAATGTAAGTAACGAATACTCCCTTTGTCACAAAAAGAGTCCCATTTGCCAAAAAAATTGTTCTACAAAATTTCTAATTTTTATAAATAGTGGTATAAAATTTTGTTTCATATAACTCAGTTTCATATAACTCGAATTCGGGAGCTGAAATTGGGAGGTATATATGTTGAGAGAATGATAATTTTGCTTATTCTTTAATTGGCTTGAATTCAGGTGCTTAGGCTTGTGAATTAAGTTATATCATTGGCTCTTTTGTTCTCAGCGAATCTAGGGCACAACGAATCGCGAATCTTAGAGAAGCATCTTATATATATATATTACGCCTGGTAAAATATGATTATAGGTTGATTTTGATTTTCAAAATATGGTTATGGTTTCATTTAAGAACTAAAATTATTTAAGAACTAAAACCATATTAACTATTTTTAATATGATTTGTGGGTTGTAACTATATAGTTATGGTTCAAAATCATATTAACCATTTTAAGATATTTTGACTTTTAAACAAAATTTTTGAAAAATAAAATTATGACCGTCATAATTAAATTAATTAAGTAATAATATGATATAAAAATTATTAATATAAATAATAAAATGCTAAAAAATTATACTAATAAAATTTTAAATTAAAATTATTAATACCCTTCCATATTTAAATAATTTTTCAAAATTATTATTAACATCCTATGAATGTCGTTTAAATATTAAAACATATTTTTAATTCTTTTGTAACTAGAATACTAGTATAATTTTTTTGTAACTAGAATACTAGAATTTACATAAACTAACACATTTAGAACAACATTAGTCACCCAAAATAAGAACATATTAATTTATAAAACATACAAGATAAGTAGAAAATTGAACCATATAATTCTATAGACCATATTAAAATTTAATTGTTTAGACAGACATATTAAAATTTAACATTAGAAAACATATAATTTTCCAAAGTCAATTCCAAAGGGCTAAGCCAACTCCTTTTATAGACATCTAAACTGAAATGTGCAAAAGTGGTTTTCAAATTATGAAATAATAAACCAAGCCTTCATAACCAGTAAATGTAGTAACCTGAATAACATGACAAGCCTACTGTTGTCATGTATACATGCTTTAAACCAAAATAACAAGATCAAATATAGTATACATGCTTTAAATAATATAATTGCTCACCCAAATTGTGTAATTTTTTTAATCCTCCCTATTTTTTATGGTATCAAGTCCAATAACTATAGTCTCGATGTCAACGATTAATTCTTCTTCTTCTTTTTCTTTTTCTTTTTCTTTATCATGTCCAATGGTTATATTTAAAAAATAATTAAATGTCAACGATTAATTTCATTTTATTCTATCAAACTAACACCTTACCTATATCATGTGAATGGAGTAAAGGACTCAGATATCATCTGGTGGGATTTCTCCAAAAAATTGTCACAGGTGTACGTCTTGGGTATACACTATGCCACGTGGAGGTAGTTGTTTGGGTTAATGACACTTAAATTCATTAATTATCGACTGTGCTATACTTACTACGTGGAGTCTATACTATATTTGTCTATTTCTATCTACTCTGTGTGAGCGATATCTACGCGTGCGTCCATATGGGAGACGACGCTCATTAGTTGAGATATATCGGTATTTTGTGTAATAATAGTACTAGCTAGTATATGAATTAAAAAATAATTAATCGATTTAGAATTATATTTATTTTAAAAAATGTGGATTTAAACTTTAATTAATTTGAATAAATAAAAATAATTAACCAATTTATTTGATTTCAGTTAATATGTTTGACCCAACAGTTAACTAATTATATTGCCAAGTCTAATATATATATATATATATATATATATATATATATATATATATATTCCATCCACAACAACCGGTTTGCTACGGACACTGTTCAGCAAACAAGTTCCCATCCGTTGATCTAGACATTTAATGACTTAAATTGGTCAAACATTCCACCTGCCGCTACAGCTTGTAGCGGCAGTCCCTTTTCTATTTTTGCCTTTAGCCTTTTTACATTACTACCCCTACCATTTAATACATGACTGCCGCTACAGCCTGTAGCGGCGGTGTGGGTCTCAGCCATATGGCTATAATGTAAAGATAAATAATGTAAAAATAAAAGATAATGATAAGATAAGTCTGAATAAAAGATAAATTTATTTTTATAAATACATAATATAAAAATAAGATAAGTTTGAATAAAAGATAAATTTATCTTTAATAATAAGATAAATTATAATAAAATAAATTTATCTTTTATTATAAAAAAATAAATTTATCTTTTATAATAAAATAAATTTATCTTTTATAATAAAATAAATTTATTTTTACAATAAAATATATTTATCTTTTATAATAAAATAAATTTATCTTTTATTATAAAATAAATTTATCTTTTATTATAAAATAAATTTATAGTGTTGTGCATTTATTTTATTATTAAATATAAATTTATCTTATTATAAAAGATAAATTTATCTTTTATTTAAACTTATCTTATTTTTATATTATGTATTTATAAAAATAAATTTATCTTTTATTCAGACTTATCTTATCATTATCTTTTATTTTTATATTATTTATCTTTACATTATCTTTTATTTTTACATTATGTATACATAAATATAAACTTATCTTTACATTATAGCCATATTGCATACTACCGCTACAGGCTGTAGCGGCAGTCATGTATTAAATGGTAGTGGTAGTAATGTAAAAAGGCTAAAGGTAAAATGGAAAAGGGACTGCCGCTACAAGCTGTAGCGGCAGGTGGAATGTTTGACCAATCTAAGCCATTAAATGTCTAGATCAACGGATGGGAGCGTGTTTGCGGAACAGTGTCCGTAGCAAACGTTTGCAACGGATGATTACCCAATATATATATATATATATATATATATATATATATATATATATATATATATATATATAACCCGGAAAAAACTGAAGAGTTTAGTTTGGAGGTAGCTAGAATGAACGTGGATGATTCTTTTAGCCAAGTTTATCTAGCATAGAGTTAGGCATAACAAGATAACCTGATCGGTGATCGATGATCACTCAAGTTACATGAATGGATTGGCGCCATTGGAAAAGCAGTACTGTCACAGCTTGTTTATAAGTTATAAGTATAAATGAACTTGGTCCTTATATGATACATTGTTCATTCAGCTGCTTTGAGATAGATATTGATGATATCCGTATACTGACCGACCAGCTCCTCAATTTTTTTAATTTTTCCTCTGTTTTTATTTTTTTCTTTTTTGGCTAAGAAAATACTATATGCTACTTCAACTATCAGTAAGCACGCCACTGAGTGCCGGTACATATTATAAAAGATTTACAGCCTGCGTAACAGAGCCCAAAATTCCGGAGATAATATACATATTATAAACATGCACAAGGATGTTTTACTTTGATACTTTCTGAATTGGCAGGGAGTTAAACGAGTCGAATTAAACTAAACGTAGGGTTGCACGAATTTGATTTAAAAAATTAAATTCATATTTATATTTAATTTGGATTCGGATTGTATTTAAAAAAATTCACTTGACTCAAATATTTATTACTCGAATTAAATTCAACTAATATTGAATTATATTCAAATTACTCTTGAGTTTCGGATTCAAGCTAAAATTCCAGTCTCTACATAATGACAAACATGATAATACATATAATTTTAAAATGAACTAATTATTTTACTTAAGAAACAAAAAATAAATTTACAATTACACCACACAAACAAAAATCACAATAAAAATTAAAAATAAAATAAAAAATAATAACTAATTATCCTAATTTTATTTAATTTTGTACATATTATAAAAGAATTTATCGAGTATCTACTCGAATATGTATCACCCAAGTACGTATCGAGTCACAATCGATCATTCGAGTAGTTTAAATACTAAACGAGTCGAGTATAATTTTACTCAGATTCTACTCATATTTTTATTAGAACTATTTTTGTGCTTAGATTTAAATTATATTTATTAACGAATCAAACTTTGACCTAACTTTGTGCTAGGATATAGAGATGACCTAAATCATACTGGGATATTGTCTATAAGACAATATTTATATTAAACTCACAAATTATGTATCATGTATTTAACGACTCAAAATGAATTATATGGACATATTTTAGGACGTCACAAATGTAATATTGATATTTAAAATTATTTTTAATTAAAAATAATAATATTAATGGCTCTTCTTGATACGTGTGTGACTACTTCAAAAAGGTCAAATAGTAACGGACCGACCGAGGGAGTATAATGGCACTACCTACAATTATTGAAGAAGGGGATAAATAAGATTTTGGTCATTGTACTGGGGTCCGGTTTTTATTGTGATTATCGAATTTTTTTATTACAATCGAATAACTGTACTTTCAAAAACTTACAAAATGGTCACTCCGTTCGATTTTCCGTCCAAAAATCGGACGGAATGCTAACTGTGCAAGTTGACTCCATTTTTTTGCTGACGTGGCCCGTTATTTTTGCTGATGTGGAGGTTAAAAATTTTCTTAAAGAAAATGTTACTCACAAGTCTCGAACTCTAGACTTCTTCACATTAGAAACTAGGGCTGAGCAAGTAACCAAATTGGAACCGAAACCGCACCAAAAACCGCACGAACCGCACCAATTAAAACCGCACCAACGGTTCTGGCGTATGTGACGGTTTTAGGTGGGTAGAATAACCAAATTTACGGTTCCGGTTTGGTTACTAGCCAAAACCAAACCGCATAAAATCGAAACCGCACCATGTGTGTGTATGTATGTATTATCTCTAGTAAATTCTAAAGTTACTTTTCACTTGAACACGCTCAGAGAAAACCTCAGTCTTGCATTGTCATTTTTTTACCAATTGAAAGATGTTAGAGGTTATAGAGTCAAAAATTAAGCAATTGGATTTTAAAATTTTGAATTTGTTTGATGCGTTATTGGAGGGGCTTATAGTTGAGGGGCTCGAGCACTTGATGCATTGGTTAATGTCAATGCTATAATTGTAATAGTCTAATAGATTATTTTTAGTCCTCCCTGCAATATATTTTATTCTATCTTCAGTATATACTTTTAATTTTTGGGGAACTAGATAAACATTCTTGTTTGTTATCGAATATATGGTCTCCGTTGTTTTATATAGCGCATATTTTAGTTTTAAATCATGCATGATATAATTCTCATTGTCGACTTTGTCACTAACTTAATTGCTCGATGTAAGTTTTATGTTAAATTTTATTGAAGACTTAAACTTTTTTGTTGTTTCAATTGGTTTTGGAACCGAAACCGCACCAATTAAAACCGCACCGCACACTTTAAAACCGCACCGCACCAATCACAAGCGGTTTCGGGTGCGGTTTTGAATTTTTCAAACTGCACCTAAGCGGTTTCGGGTGCGGTTTGGACTTCAAACCGCACCAAACTGCACCATGCTCACCCCTATTAGAAACCTTATATTTCAAAAAAAAAAACCATTGTGCCAACTATCTACCATGCTTAAATTTATGTAATACTAATATTTAAACTAAGTAGCATCGTTTCTAGGAATTATAATAATAATAATTGTAAGACCCCAAATTATTAATAAATGAAATTTAATTTCCTCTATTTATCATTTTGAAATAGTAAGGATTGAATTGATTAATGTGGTTAGTTATGGGTAAAATGCGCAAATATTTTAAATAAGCAGGTGGCTATAAAATATTCATTGTTGTCGGGAAATATTCGTTTGGTCGTGGAATATTTGTACTGTCGGGGAATATTCGTACGACGGCGCAGCCATATGTGGGCCCCATAACGGAAGCGATTGGATGAAGAAAATGACAAGTATAAGTTGTTTAAAAATAACGGCGTAGTTGTTACCGTTAATATTGTTGGAATACCCAGTGGTTAAAACACAGTAATACGCGTTGTTGCACAGTAGCACGCGGTATTGCACCAATTATTGATTCTTACGTAAGAAAACACTACTCAATAATTGTTACAGTAATTATTGTTCAGTATTTATTTTATTGATTCAATAATTACTGTGTTGATTTTTTTATATTACTGTTATTTCAATAATTGTCACTACACAGTATTTTTTATTATCAAAGCAATAATTCATATTATCTGAATAATATTATTAGATAACATTATTGGCAATGTCTAAAAAGTTCTGTCTAAGGAGAGGTTTGGTCACCTAATTGTGTGCCAGTAAGGAGAAATTCTTATTGGAAAACCCTCTCTTTCCTAGGAACTGTCTGGTTGTCAATATTGTGATTCTGTAATATTATTAATGAATAATTAATTATTAATTCATATGATGAGAAAAATATTGATTTTATGTGGATATAGATAGAGAAAATTTTTTAATGTGACAATTGTTGAAAATTAAAATTTTATCTTTTTCAGATAAAATAATTCATTTAACTATATTATTATATTTTAATAATATAATAATGATGATATTTTACGATGAATGTGGGATATATGAGTATATGTGGAGGAGGAGTATTTTTGATACCAAAAATATTTAAAGCATGTTTTATGTGTCGGTGGACTCCATTTACTGACCGAAATTTGATTATAGCCTATAAAATTGTCCGTTTATGAATTTCGGTCAATTTCTGTTTGGAATTTGGAAAAACTTTCTTCTGGAAAGTTGTAGAGAATTGAATTTCCTATAAAAAATTGCGAGATTCGAATTTTCTTATAAAATGGCTATTTATTATGAATTATCGAAGTTCCGAAGCTCCGAAATAATTGATTTTTGGAAGTGTTAATTATTTTATAAAAGAAAAACGTTTTTAGATGTGTGAGCCTCATTTTACATGTGTTAGGTTGCTGATTTCAGATTCTCAAAGGTTGGCGTAGATAAATTTTTATAAATATATTATTATATTAAATTTTCTGCTTTGGTGTTCTAAGCAATTTTCTATAAATAGGGTGCTTAGGTTAGAATTAAAAATCACACCAAAATCTGATTTTTCTCTCTCTATATTATCGAGCGTATTCTTGTGAGTATTTTGAGTATACTTTGAGTATTGCAATACGGTACAAGTTCAAGTCATAGCCTATATCCGGTGTTTCAACTAGAAGTACTGTCTTTCGAGGTAAGGGATGTTATTTTCTTCACAAATGATATTATTTCTTCAATATCATTATGCTAAAATATTGGTTGGAATTTTTTATCAAATTTGGAACTTTTTCATGTCGGGGTTACTATTCACGAGTTACTATTCATGAGTTACTATTCACGAGAACAATTCATGAAGCATGATGATATTTTTTGTGAAATTTCTATCTTTTGGTGTCGGAGTTACTATTCACGTATACGACATTATTCACGTATACGGCACTATTCACCGAAAAATAAAATTTCTTCTTTTTGTCCAAAATATCTATTATGGATACTAGCTTTGATTGTATCCATATTTTGATCATTCTTGAATTTTACCCTATTCTGGTTATTTATGAAGTATTTTTGAATGAGAATTGTTTAAAGTACGAATCCTTAATATTTGTTCTTTTGCTTCACTGGATTCGTTTTTTTTAAAATATTTTTCATCATCCTCACTTTTAAATGATGACATTACTGAATATCTTTGGCCTGTAGTGCAAAGATGAATGATTTCTTAATGAATATCTTTGGCCCGTTGTGCAAAGATGAACATGTGTTGTGATGAACATGAACGACTGATTAATATCTTTGGCCCGTAGTACAAAGATGAATAGGTGTTTAGATGAACATGACCAACTGATGAATATCTTTGGCCTGTAGTGCAAAGATGAATATTTGATTCCAGATATATATTGATTGATGTTACAGGGATAAAATATCGACATGAACTTTTAAATTCATATATAGAAGATAGTAGTTTGCATTCTCTACTTAACTCTTCTAATGAATTGTTGTTTCCGCTACAGTTGTTGATTTAAAACTGGTTGTCTATTGTATTCTATTAAATTTTTTCCTGTTGAAGACTAATGATAATTTGTTGTATGTTATCTTAGTCATAATATTCTTTACTGGGCTAGTTGAGCTCACCCTTTTCCTTTTTGTTCTATTTTTTTTCTCAGGAGGAGAGAATGTAGCGAGTACTAGTCGGGGTATGGAATGAAGGTTCTAGAGAGAGTTGTTTAGTAGTCCTCACCATTTTTATAAAATAATATATCAATAATTATGATGGGAATTTATTTGCGTGTGGATATTGTCAAGACGGCAGTATCTGTATTTAAACTCACAGTTTATATGTTGTAATAATAAAGTTGTAGTTATTTCTGTACCATGTATTTGGCGACTCAGAATGGGTTGGATAGAATGGACCTATTTTGGGTTCGTCACAATAATAATTATAATAACTGTAATAATAATAATTATTATTGTAATAATTAGACCTGGCAAACGGGCCCAAAGCCCGCGGGCCGGGCCGACCCGCCCGTCAAAACCCGGGCTTTGAGCCGCCATTTTTAAGCCCATGAAAACCCGGGCCGTTTTGGCCCAGCCCGTGGAGGCCCGGCCCGCCCGCCAATTATTAATTTTTTTTTTTAAAATAAAGTGTTAGGTTGTGAGGCTTGAACACAAGACATGTAAGTAAATAAATAAGAGTTCAAACCAACTGAGCTACAACAACTATTTGTTTTTGATGTAATCTTCAATATATTTTAACTATAATTGATAATACTAATTTATAATACTATTAAAATTTTAATTAATTGAGCTATGTAGTTAATGTATGTAATTAATTAATCGTGTTTGTTTGTATTATTGTTTATTATTAATGATTTTATTATTTTTAATATTTTTTATTATTATTATTTTTGATGTAACAAAGAGTTTGCAAAAAAAAAAAAAATAATGACCGAAGCCCGCGGGCCGGCCCGGCCCGCCCGCCACAGGTCACGGGCTGGCCATTTTCAGCCCACCAAAATCCGGGCCTTTTTGGCCCGGCCCGTCGTTAGCCCGGCCCAACCTCGGCCCGGCCCGCCCCGCCCCGCCCGTTTGCCAGGTGTAGTAATAATACACTGACCAAAAAGAGATAATACACTATAATATTTCAATAATAATAATAATAAGGCTTAAATATGATTTACTATCCTAAACTACACATTTTTTTATAATAAAAAAAGCGCAATTTTTTTGTAATAAAAAATAAAAACACAGTTTTTTTAATAAAAAAAACAAAAACAGCTAACAACGCAAAAAAAAAAAGCGCACACAAAAAAAACAAAAAAAACGCAAAAAAAATGTCTGCTTTTTAAAAAACGTTAATTTTTTATAAAAACAGAAAATTAAAATTTTTTAAAAAAAATTAACGTTTTTTTATTTTTTTTAGAAAAATAATTTTTTCAAAAAAAATTTAGAAAAGCAACATTTTTTAAATTTTTTTAGAAAATTAACGTTTTTTAAATATTTAGAAAAGTAATGTTTTTTAAATTTTTAAAAATTAACGCTTTTTAAATTTAAATTTTTTTAAAAAAAATATTAGTTTAGTTTGAAAAAAAATTAACGTTTTTAAAAAAATTTAAAAAATCTATTTTTATTAAAAAGTAACGCTTTTTAAATTTAAGAATTTTTTTAAAAAATAGACTTTTTTTAAAAAATATTAGCTTGGTTTAAAAAAACAGACTTTTTTGAAAAAATATTAGTTCAGTTAAAAATAAATTAACGTTTTTTAAAAAATTAAAAAAATTCTGTTTTTATAAAAAATTAACATTTTTAAAAAAAATAATTTTTTAAAAAAAATTGAATTTTAAAAAACAACTTTTTTTTTTAAAAAAAAGACTTTTTTAAAACTAACAGATTTTTTAAAAAAATAGAATTTTAAAATTATTACTATTAATAGTATTTATTATTATTATTATTATTATTATTATTATTATTATTAGTTTTGGAATTGTTTTGGTTAAGTAATTAATAGTTTTGGTCATTTGTGATATAATAATCCGTCTGCTTGTATTTTCTGTGCTCTACGTAAGGAAAATAGTCAAGTCAACTTGCACAGTCAGCATTCCTAACGTTTTTTGGACGGAAAATCGGACGGAATGACCATTTTGTAAGTTTTTGAAAATATAGTTATTCGATTGTAATAAAAAAAAGTTTCGGTAAGCACAATAAAAACCGGATCCCAGTACAGTGACCAAAACCTTATTTATCCCTTGAAGAAGTAAAAGCGAGGGCCGTGGGACCCCAATCCTCAAATAAGGATTTTTTAAAGATTTTTTAAAAAAAAAATGAGAGAGAGAGAGAGAAAATGCATTAGATAAAAAGTGGAGGATAAAAGTGTAAATTTGCAAGTAGTATTAGTTTATTTAAATTGATCCGATCGAGCACTGAAATTTGAAGTCGTCCACCTTGGAAACCACTTTTCAAGCTCCCCCAAGTGAAGTCAGTCATTTGAGGAGAGAGAGAGAGAGAGTAGGGAGATGAAGAAGCACTTGCAATTAGTACTGCACAGCACAGTAGTGTCGTCGTCGTCGTCGTCGTCGTCGTCGTATTGCATAAAGGAGAGGAAGCCATGTGTGGGCTGGGTCGATAAATACTTCGAGGACTGCTTATGCAACGGCAAAGACAAACTCTCTTTTGCATCCGGACTGGTAAGCCTGGTCAGTTGGGGAGTTGCTGAAATCCCACAAATCATCACCAACTTCCGCTCCAAATCCAGTCATGGTGTCTCCCTTTTGTTCCTCCTCACTTGGGTCATTGGGTATTCTCTCCCTCTCTTTTTACCTTTCTCCCATCCATATACAATTACAATATTATACACACTTTACATTATTTATAGCTTAATTACCAAACAACCTCCTCTATTAATAATTTCAAGATTCTTGTTTTTCCACGGTACAGTGATATCTTCAATCTAGTTGGTTGCCTTCTTGAACCTGCTACGGTGATTACTCTTCTTCTCTTTCTGTTTTTTTTTCTTTTATTAAATTAAAATTTTATTTTTATATCAGTCTCATATTAATCTGTATTTTGGATGCAGTTGCCAACCCAATACTACACAGCCCTGGTAATCTACATTCAGTTCCTTACCCCTACCTTTACTCAATTTTTTTAATTAATTATTAATTACTCTTTAATTTATGCATACATTGGAACAGGGGCGGATCTAGCATGATAGTTCAATGGGTTCAAATTCGAAAAAAAAATCTCTTACAAATAAAAATATACTAAAATAAATCAAGAAACTAAATAATTCTGAAATATTATTTACAATAACATTTTTTGAGGTTTCATTTTTTAAAATTATTGCGTGATCATCTTTTTTTTTTAATAGTTACAAAATATCAAGCTCAATGTATATTTTTAAATTGTCATTCATCCCTCATTTGGTTATAGAGTTCATTCTTCACAATGTTTATGGCTGAAAATGTCATTTCAACAGTTACATTAGCAACAGACAAAACTATTGCGAATTTCCACAACAAATAAACTTGGGAATATACATTATGTTTTCTTTTCTTAACCAACATGTTGATCTTTTTTATACTCAAAATAATAGTACTGTAGTATTGTTGTATTCTTTTCAAATTTTTAGAGGTAATAGAAATACCGTAGTAGACTAGTAGTTGTAGTAGACTAATAGCCTTCTCGAAAATCGTAGTACTATAGTAGACTAGTAATATTGTAGTCTTTAGAGGTAAGTACCGAAGTAGTGTTGTAGCCTTCTCAAATTTTTTTTTTAAACCGGATCCTGACCCATAAAATTATAGTGGGGGCAGGTGCCTCTGCCCCTAATGTAGGTCCGCCACTGCATTGGAATCAATGCATATCTATCTAATAAAATACAAATGATTATGAATTTTCCGTTCACTCAATAAATCATCTGGGCCGTCCAAAGTTTGAGATAAATTCCACCGTCCATACATCTATCTAATAAAATACATCTATCTATCTAATAATGATTTTGAATTTTCCGCTCACTTAATAAATCATCTGGGCCGTTCTAAGTTTGAGATAAATCTCACTGCCCATACAGTGCCGGAGGCACTGGACCCAGCTAGTATATATATATATATGGAACTGGTTAGTGTGAAGTTTATTTTGGGATAAGTTGGTCAATTGATCAATAGAATACTGACACGCAGACGAGGTTGTATGTGTGTCAGTATTCTATTGACCGATTGATCAACTTACCAAAAAAATAACTTCATGCTAACCGGATCGTATATATATATATACATATATATACATCAATAACTGTTAAATTTATGCATACGTGTAATCTAATTTTTCATTTAAATTAATTATAAAATCATAATTTATGTTTTATTGGGTATTTGTTGAGCAGCTATACACAACAAGTACTGTATTACTTGTATTACAGAGCCTCTACTACGATCATGTATATAGTTGTACTTGGTGGAAAACCAAAAAAGCTGATGCTAATCAACCGGTACAATTACTTTTCTCTCCCCTTTTTCTTTCTTTTAACTAATACTCCCATCTGTTCCACGATAAAGAATCTATTTACATTTATTTTATAAATATAAAGGATGTATGTTTGTCCCATCTTAACCCTAGATAATGATACTACTTGTTGGTTTAGAAGTCGTGGCACGACAATAAAGTTAGAATGATAAATTTTGAAGATATTGCCTCATTTAATGCTATTATCAGTAAATAAAGAGACAACCCTGTCTCTTGCTTAAGTGGTTCAAGAAAGAACTTGATTTAATTGTAAACTAAATTCTTATTGAAAGCCTTGTACACATAGTCTGGTTGCAAGGTCGAAAACTCCTCCTCTTTATAAAATAATTATAAAAAAAAACTCTTTTTGTGGAATTTTTTTTTTTTTTTTGCAGATGGGAAACGGGACTTTTGTGGAATGGAAGGAGTAATATTTTCTTTACATTGTTTTGTTAATAATTGGGAACGTGAATTATGTTGTGTTAGATTGAAGAAGCAAAGAAACCTCTGCGACCACCAAAGGCAGATAATAATTCAGCCATTCCAATACCTGGAGGAGAAGCAGTCACACCCTCGGTCCCTGTCCGTAGGGACTTCTATTTCACGTACGTTTATGTTCTCCATACATGTCTTTTCCTAATATCTCCACTATTTTATATAATTCAAAATTACTATAATTATTTTGTTTTATGTACAATTAATTGTTTTCTCTATTATGGCCTGAATTCAAGAAATATGATAAAATTTTGCAGGTCAGCAAGATCATTGGCCGGCAGTGCAACTCCGCCTATTCGATCTTATCTATGGAGCACAAGAAGTGGCCCTTCAGCTGTTGGACTTGACAATGACTCGTCTTCAGATGATGAGGCTGATAATGCTGCAACGTCGAACAAGAAATCTATCAGCCAGCCTAAGCCAATCCCACGTTCTGTGAGTTATATGAATTATTCTCATATGAATTAACTTCTTTTTGCCGTTACCCATTATTTTAATCACTTGCATACTAGCAAGACTTCCATTACTTGTTTTATTACTGAATTTTTAATGTTATTTTTTCTCGTTTTAAGATTCATAGTACTGATATGGAGTAGAGAAACTTATGTATCTAGTTGTTCATACTCGATTCAAACTCTAGATTGATCAATTATATACCTTACATGTAGAATGAATTTATACCTGAACCTCCTTGCGTTGAATTCTAATAAAACCAAAACCTAAAGAGAGCATTACTTTCTTTTTAGCCGTAACAAATTTCAGTTTCTAATCAAGTCATTTTCAAATAAATAACATAATTATTAAGAGCAGTTGATGTATTTCATCTAATTATACTAGTAGTGTTAATTAACTTATTCATACATTTTCAGGCTGGTTATGCAGCATTTCTAGCTACTTCAATCGACATGCCTCAAAGGACCAAAGCTTTAGTGCAAGTAACCGTTGCATTTAGTGCGAGGAGACTATTACAAGTAAGATAGTGATTTGCATATTCAATTTTGACATTTGGCAGAGCTATCTTGTTTTCGTGATATGCTTACATACTTGGGGTAAAAATGCTTAAGCAGGAACATGGCACAACCAATTATGTGGTTGGCCAGTGGTTAGGCTGGATGATGGCCGCTATCTACATGGGTGGTCGAATCCCTCAAATTTACTTGAATGTAAGTAGAGAGCTAAAATTAAAGTTCAAATCATATGTTTACATGTTTATACTTTTTTGCCGTTTTTCTGGTTATTCTTTAATAAATATTGTTGGCCGTAGCTAATACAACTTTTGAATTCATTGCGCACAGATTAAAAGAGGGAGTGTTGAGGTGAGTTCCTTATCCTAGTCCAAAAAAGGAAATTGTAATTATACTTTATAGATTTAATCCTCGAAGCTAAGAACTTGTTGAAAACTTGTAGGGATTAAATCCTCTCATGTTCATATTTGCACTCATTGCCAATGTCACTTATGTGGGAAGGTGCATTCTCTATCTATAGTCTGTTTCTTTGTTTTTTTGACTCTTGTCTTTCTCGCTCTCATGTTCTTGTGCAAGTAATTGCAGCATTCTTATAAGAAGCACGGAATGGAACAGAATAAAAGCCAATATGCCATGGTTACTAGACGCAGCAGCATGCGTGGGACTTGATTTATTTGTATCCTCTTGACGATATTCTACTAGTTTCATATTAAATGTCATTTCTATCTTTCATGCATTCATTTGCTATAGTGTTGAATGGAATTTGTTGTACCTTAACAAAGATGATAATATAGATCATATTGCAGTATATCTACTACAGATACCTTGGGAAGCGGATTGCGAGTATGAGAGAGTTAAGATGACGACGACGACAGAAGACAATTCGAAGAGCCATTAAAGCTTTATTAGCAGCCAGTTAGTTGTTTCTGTAGAGTACTTATCTTGTTGGACAAATCAAGAGAGTTCATTCTGTTTTTGTACTTGGATAACATTTTGCAACTTTGAACCAAAGAGGATATATGTCTCGTTTGTGAAATGTTTATACTGAATGTAAACTATGTTTTTTGTTACTCTTCAGACTGGCTTGCCTACACGAGTATACATACACTGCAAGGAGAGATGATAGTTTGTGGTGTATTTTTTTCTTTTTCAAAATTTAAAATCTAGTGATGATAAATAGGTTAATGTCAATATTGTCTGTCTGAAACTTCTCTCCCTCTTTAAATTTGGAAATTTTTTATGATTTTATAAATCGACTTTTAAAAGGCAAAGTATAATATCTTATTTAAATAGTGGATTTAATAAATTATTTTTAGAATAATTTATAAAAAAATGCTATTCCCATCTGTTCCAAAAAAAGGTCGCATTTGTAAAATTTATAATTATATTATAGGTGTACTATTTTGTTTCATATTTAACCTACCTTGTATGTAATATAAGTTACTAGTTTAGTAATAATGTCATAATAATAAAATTATGTTAACAAAATTAAAAATAGGGACAAAAATGATACTTCCACTCACATGAATAGTACATGAACACGACACTCACGTGATTGAGAGCTTGTGGAAATATTAATTCCCTAAAAATAATGTGTAATTTTACTCTTATAAGAGCATCTCTAGCAAGGTGGACTATATTTAGTCCATATGACATTAATCCACCAGATAATCTTTCAATTCTTCCAACAGATGGACTATCTCCGGAGATGCTCTAAATATTAGTTAAAAGAGGAATTTTTTTTTTGTGAACAAAAAAATTACTAACAAATACTACTCGTTTTTGTAAAATATATGAAGCATCACTACGAATTCAACTCTTTTTGTAAGGTAGATGATATATTGATCATCCTTCATTCTGGTTATTGTATGGCCAAAATTAGAGAACATTTTAACTTTTTTAATTAGTTAATTTGTAAAATCTTAAAATTCAAAAGTTATATATATATATATATAGGTTTATTTGATTTCAGTATAAACAGACAGGATCAAGAGTAGACCTCTTAAGTAGTAGAACTCTCTTAAATAATAGAACTTTATCAAAACGATGTAGTTTTGATAAGACGCGGTGGCATTTTTGTAAATACCATGCCACTGCGTATTTACAAAAATGCCACCGCTTCTTATCAAAACTACGTCGTTTTGATAAAATTCTATTATTTAAGGCATTCTGCTATTTAAGAATTCTACTCTTGATCCTTTCTGTCAGTATAAATACCTATATTTGTTGCAAACAACCCAAAATGTATTACTAGTATTATAGTATTTGTTGATTCTAGGATTTTCTAAATTGTCATTTAAAAGGCAAAGTATATCTTATTTAAATTTAGGATTTCATAAATTATTTTTAAGAATTAGGATATATCCCCAATTTGGAATAGAAATGAGCAAATCATACCGAGAGAAGAGGTAATTAGTGAACAGTGCGCTTCTATCTTTTGTGTACGTATAGGGATGGTACATTGATTTATACGTAGATTTTCATGTGTTGCCGACAAGATACTGCATTATACATCTATTTAAACGGGCGTACGCATGTGTCAATTGTCATGTACGTGTGGGAGGAGGGACTGGATAAATCAATGTAGCCTTTTATGACTTTTCATAAAGAGGTGGTGATGTATTTATTTATTTATAAATGTAAATTTAATATATGTAAAAGTAGAAAATTATTATTTTCAAGAGTAAAAATTAATCTTTACAAGATTTTTATCACATAAGTATGGTACTTATTAACTATTCATTTTAATAAAAATTCTATGTGGACATGAAAACTAGACATGAGTGTATTTGAATTTTATTTATTTACTAGCTGGGTCCCGTGACTCCGGCACTGTATGGGCAATATGATTTATCTCAAACTTTGAACGACCAAAATAATTTATTGAGTGAGCGAGAAATTTAAAGTCATTTGTATTTTATTAAATTATTATTAGATTATTAGATAGATAGATGTATTTTATTAGATAGATGTATGAACGGTGGGATTTATCTCAAACTTTGGACGGCCCAGATGATTTATTGAGTGAGCGAAAAATTCAAAATCATTTGTATTTTATTAGATAGATATTTTGACATCCGATAATAGATAAAAATATAAATAGATAAAATTTAAATACATTCATATCTAATTTTTATGTACAATTTTTATATTAAAGGATGTTGTGTAACGCAGAAATATCAATTCCATAATAAAAGTAGTGGGAGTGTAGGAGTTGAATTTAACTAATCCCAATGACTTTACTTTCAGAGATCTGATGATCAGTTGAATATTAAAAATTAATTGTATTATATTGATTGATTTGTTTTTCAAAATGATCGCCTTAGATTTCTCCTTCATTAATTACTTATCACATCTTTATGGTCTAATTAAGTACTATTATTACCCTTTCAAGGGGAGGTTAATATGAACTTTCTTTGATTAATTGATCATAAACTGTTCACACGTAAACGAAATGTGATTTCTCTATATGACTGTTAATATTATATTGGTCATATGATCAATTTATCAAATTTTCTTTCAAAACACTACAAACTAATTGAATCTACTTCCCGCTTCAATAATTTAACTAGAAAAATAAATGAACTCTTTTAATCAATATAATTGATCGTGGAATAATGTTACATGAAAACATATAAATATACATATATATATATATATATATATATATATATAACAAAAGATTTTCTGATGCAATTTATTTATATAATTCAAACTTACTTGAAGTTATTAATATTATAATACAACTCCACGATGCATATATACATGTAATTTAATTATTATTTTATCGAATTTTCTAAGTTTCTTAAAATATATTTATCGACTACTCTATAAATTTAATTTATGAAACTCTTTTTACGGTGTACGGTTACAGTTTACATGAACATATATATATATATATATATATATATATATATATATATATATATATATATATATATATATATCTATATAATAAAACAGAACCCATTTTGAATCTTTCATTTGACAAAGCACAAGAACGGTTCAGATTCATTATAACTTAATTCTTCCAACTTAATCTAAAGGCTCATATTTCTTCCCGCCCAAATCAAATTCACTCATACACCATACTCTTTCTCATGTTCACACACAAAATATTTCTCTCCTCTTCTTTACACACACAAACAAATAATAATAATAATAATAATAATAATAATTATTATTATTATTATAGTAATAATAATAGTAATAATAATTAATATTATTATAATAGTACTAATAATAATAATAATAATTATTATTATTATAAAAATAATTATAATAATAATAATAATAATTATAATAGTACTAATAATAATAAATCTATATAATAAAACAGAACCCATTTGACGAAGCAGAATGACAGTTCAGATTCATTCTAACTTAATTCTTCCAACTTAATCTAAAAGCTCATATTTTTTCCCGGCCTAATAAAATTCACCCATACACCATACTCTCTCTCATGTTCACACACAAAATATTTCTTTATCCTCTCTTCTTCAAACACACAAACAAATAATAATAATAATAATAATTATTATTATTATTATAATTATAATAAAAATAATTATAATATCTATATAATAAAACAGAAACCATTTTGAATATTTCATTTGACAAACCACAAGAACGGTTCAGATTTCATCTCAATTCTTCCAACTTAATATAAAGGTTCACATTTCATCTCACACTAAAAATTTCCGCCCAAATCAAATAACAATAATAATAACAATAATGATAATAATAATAATAATAATAGTAGTAATAATAATAATTGTTATATATTATGGTGGTGTGGTGGAATTATAAAAATTGTTATTGATAATTTTTAAGTTTTGTAAACAGGTTTAGATTTTTTTGGATATCTATTTTTAAAGAAAAATTAATTATTGTGAAGGTTTGGTGAATTATGATAATTGTTATGTCTGATTGTAAATTATTTTAGGTTGCAAAAAGTCTTTAGGTAATGTAATATTTTTCGAATTTTAATCTAATTTTTTATTACGTCGTGCCTTTAGGCACGGGCAATTACTAGTATATATATATACGGTAAGGATCAAGAGCATACTTTTTAAATAGCATACCGCCTTAAATAGCATACTTTTATCAAAACGACGTCGTTTTCATGGGACGCAGTGGCATTTTTGTAAATACAATGCCACCGCGTATTTACAAAAATACCACCGCGTCCCATGAAAACGACGTCGTTTTGATAAAAGTATGCTATTTAAGGCGGTATGATATTTAAGGAGTATGCTCTTGATCCTCACCGTATATATATATATATATATATATATATATATATATATATAGTGTTGGAATTTGAACATAAATTAATATGGGTGTCATTAATTAATTTTAATGATTTTATATATTAATGTGTTCTACTTCATGAGTAGATTAAATAAAATATTTGGAAGTTCAAATTCATGGAGTAATGAATGAGATGTTAACTCCCAAAATCACACTTAGAAATGATAAAAGATAATAAATACATGTGGGAAAAATCAAGTCCCACGTAGGTTATGAATTAAATATTTTGAAGAAGCGGTATCTGTAAGTTTGAACGGGCGGCCCAAAACTACGTCTTTTTTGTCGCACCTTTTCTTCTAACCTTAAAACTGTGTAGTTTTGGTTCTGCTAACGCTTAAACTACGTCGTTTTAATGAACTGAATAGATGAGTCTATTCTGTAAATGGTCAAAATTACGTCGTTTTGATCAAGAGATACAAATAATACCTCTTCAGAAGTCACTCCATGCCTTTTCAGGTGTGATGTGTCCACCCGAATGGTCACCAACCCCTCCTATAAATAGATAGGAGGGGCCAACCATTTTAATCATTCAATTTTCAAGCATTCAAGTATATTAGAGTTTTTCAAGCCTTATTTCTTCATTAGTTTCTTAGTTAATTTTGTGTGAGAGAGTCTAAGCATTACTTTCGTTCGTAGACTATACTTTTTGTAGTGCTGTAAAAGTATACAGTGTCATTATATTATGGGAGATAAGTGTTATTAACTCTAAGAATCATACGGAGGACATAATTATCTTAAAGACATAGTACCAAGTATTAACCTTGACAAATCAATTATTACAAGATAAGTTTATATATATATATATATAAATATATATATATATATATAATCTCCTTTAAGGTTGTCAACATATAAAAGTAAGGTGGAGGAAAAAGTGGTGGAAAGTAATAATAATATATATGTATATTCTGCATGCAGTCCAAGGAACCCCACATGTTCAACCAAGAGATTGATTGACAGAGAGGCTTTTAATTCTTCAAATTTTGAATAATGTAGATGAAATTAGAGAGGGATTAATATTAAATTAATTTTAATTAATTAATCAATAAAATGTCAACACGTAGATTAAAAGGTGATCTCTTATTGAGTGTGTATTAATTAATTCACTTACCACGGAAACCCGATCCATTAATTCAAGGGAGAAGCTTCGTGTCAAACACACAATGGTGAATTGATACCCTGATCCTTAATTCCATTCTTATTTCTGTCGTCCATGCCTCACTCTCTCCCCTCCCCATTTTCAAACAATTTCTCTCACACACTCACCGACACTCATTTTCGTTTCTGATGTAATAAAAGGTACGTACTATTACTATTCAAGCTTTAGAGAAAACTAATTTTCCCTCCAAAAACCAAACCCTAAATTAATACTAAGCTAGGAGCAACAACAATATTAATGCATGAGCATAGCTAGAATGTTCTCTCTACATCTCTATATCGATCTATTTGGCGATGAAGATCATAATACCTTCAGGACGTGCATATGAAACTATTGGCATTAAACATGGCATTCAGATTTCAGCTATATGTGCTGGGAGCTACTGATCACTTAATTAGGTAAGTTACAACTAATACTAATAATAGCTTTAAAACTATGGTAGATTTGGACAAGTATACAACCAATTTTTCATTTAGAAAAAAGTTTTAAGAAACAAAAAAAATAGAAACTTCATGAAAAATAAAAGATATATAACCTCTGACTTTGAGGTAAGGGCCAAATTATAGGCATTACTTATAATTAAAGTCGGCCCAGTTTTATGCTTTTTCATATTTATTAGAAACGAATTTATCTTGTTGACATTAATTTAATTGGAACCTCATATTAATTTAATTTGTTTTTATGTATAAATAATATTCACCACTGATCGATTTAATAGCTTTAAGGCATATATATATATATATATGTGTGTGTGTGTGTGTGTAGCTATGTGTGATCAAACTTAGCGGCCGGTCACACCAAGTTATAATTCGATGGCTTACCGTATATCAGAGAGGATCAAGAGCACTCTCCTTAAATAGCACTCCGCCTTAAATAGCACTCTACAATCAAAACGACGTAGTTTTTGGAGGACGCGGTGACATTTTTGTAAATACGCGGTGGCATTGTATTTACAAAAATGCCACCGCGTCCTCCAAAAACTACGTTGTTTTGATTGTAGAGTGCTATTTAAGGCAGAGTGCTATTTAAGGAGAGTGCTCTTGATCCTGACCGTAACATATATAGACTATAATTAATGAAGATGACCACTAACTTATTTTGCATATGTAGCTTTTAAATTAAGCAATATTTTTTTGTCCTAGCTACACAAATTGTATGGAGTTCATGCATGTGCAAAAGAACAAACTGACCAAAAATGCTTGGTTAGCCAAATAACGAAATTCGGAATTAAAACCAAATCACAAAAGAGAGAAGCACTAATTCCTCCTACGAAAAATTAGAGCTAGAGGGATTGACACTATTCAGTTTTACATGGTTCCGAAAATTATTCCGAAAATCTCGGCCGGCTATTAATTGATTCGTCATCACTCTAACAAACTTTAAAGATAGTCAGTGCAACAAAAGAAGAAAGTAACATGTTTACCTTTTCCTCCTTTAGTAATTTTAACTGTAATTAACGGTCTCTGGTACAATAGTGAGGGGGGAGGTGACAGTGTAAAAAGCTCACTTTTAACAGTATAATTAATGTACAACCAAACCCCGAACTCACCTTGCCATGCTTCGACTATCACCACTATTTCCGAGCATGGAAACAAAGAGAGAGATTTTCAAGAATTGGTTCAATTCTCTGCTAGCGCTCTCCCATTTTTTGTATCAAATCCCAAAAACCTAAACAAATGAATAATTAAAACAAAGTTAAATTCCAGAAACTAAAAAACCAAAATAAGTAATCAATGAGTTGTGATGCATACCTATACATGCATATATACCTGATCAAGAATCAAGAACATATTTTGTTTGCAACAAATCATAAGGTGCCCACAAAGCATCCAACGGACACGGCCGGTTCGCGTCGAGTCTAGCCCATGGCTTCCCCTTTCCACTCCAATGTAAAAGGCTCACTGGCCCCGGATGCAAATCCCGGCATAATCCCCTAAAATTATCTCCGCCCAGGCCATGTTGGTTCCACTTATGATCCACCGGAGCTATATTCCCAGCAAACACCAGCAAAAAAGGCGGCAACGAACCCAATTCATAAATTCTCATTCTTTTCTGAAGTTCCATCCATTCCACAATCTTTGTTGTATAATCCCCTTTTCGCCATCGTTCAAGATCAATTACCATTACACCCGTATTAAAGTAACAAGCATTACGCCCCGCGAAAGTTAAAGAAAGAGAAGGATTAGACCAAAATGTGGGCGTAAAGTAGAAGGTGAAATTTGCATTGCAATACTCGGGCGCCGCCAGAACAGCTTGATCGCCTAGCGGAGTTGCCTCGAGCTTGGTAATGTCGTCGACTAGTACGAGGTCGGAGTCGAGGTAAACGACTTTACGGACGCACGTTGGGAGGAGATCAGCGAGGTAGTTACGGGCGTAGTTTAGTGGGCAATCCAGTGCTGCGCGGATGGAGGTTGAAATTAGGCCTAATACGGGAGAGTCGTCAAAAAGGTAGACCTGGAATTTTAGGTAAGGGAATGTTTTAACAATGGTGAGGTTAAGAGTGTCGGTGGCGGCCACGAAATGGAAGAGGATGTTTTCGGGACAGGAGGAGTGTTGGAGGACGGAGAGAATGGCGGCCATTGAACCGCGGAGGTAGGCGGCGTCGAGGGTCATTGCTACGTGGACTGCATTGGGGGAGCATATTTTGGTGTTGAATTCATTGTTGTGGGGAATGGAAGGGCATGTTTGGGAGTTGTAGAATTTTGGGGCTTGTTTGAATTGGAGGATAGGTTTGGATTCGGTTGGTGCGAGTGCAGTGGAGTAGAGGAATAAGAGGAAGGATGTAATTTTGAAGAAGTTCCATGAAGAAAATGGGAGTGATGATAGAGGAGGAGGTATCATGATTGCTGCAAAAGTGGGTTACAATTCCATGAAGACGAGGGATATATGTCTAGATTTCTTCACTTTCACTCGCATTTAGTGAGAAGGAGAAGAAGTTCGGTGATCTAGCTAGCTAGCTGTTGATGTTATACGTTTTTGTTAATACTATTACTCTAACTATATTAATTATATTTTTAAACTTATTCTGATTCAATCGAGTTACAAAATGGTCAATTTTTTTATTATTATTACATCTTTAAAATAGAATTATAGTATTTTATATATGTTACTACTATGAAGATATGACTCTCTTTTTTGAAATATGAATAAAATTATAATTTCTTTTCTATGCCTTGATTAAAAAAGCTTGACTAATTTATGATTTCATGTAATCGTGCGTAATTTATTTTGAAATTGTGGAAACACGTCAATTTTAATTACTTTACCCTAATTAATTTGCACCAGGATTTGTCAAAAAAAATTAATTAAAGCTAATTTAATATTTTTAACAATGGGGAGGTAGGTAGATTGCAAAGGAAAGGAGAAATTGGAGGAGTAAATTAAATAGCGTAGAATGGGAGCATGTTACTTATTTTGTACTCTATTCGTAAAGTTATAATGAATTTTTCAAGCATATTAAGAAGAGAAATAAAATGACAAAATTAATCATAATAATATGTCATTAATCATTTTCAATATAGGTGAGAGAGTGGCTTTCTAGCTTTTCAATTCAAAATATTTTATAACAAATAACTAATTATATTTATTAAATATGAAGAAAGAATTAGAATAAGAAAAATATGAGATATTTAATGTTAAGGGTATAATAGAAAAAATTATGTAAAAATTTAGTTATTAAAAGAAAGTGGACATTTAACATGAGATTACCCAAAATAATAATAAAGACTTTTATCCTGGGACAGAGAGAGTAACAAACTAGTTTTAGTGGTAAAAAAATGGCCCCAAACAATCATAGGCTGCTTATATGGGAATGGGGAAAGCAGATCCTATGTTCTCAAATTTTTTGTTCCCTTGTGTTCCTCCACTTAAATTTTAACACAGTCTCTTATTTAATACTCCCTCCGTCCCAAATTAACTGCTCAATTTTGACCTTTTTAAGTCAAATTGACTATTTTTAGAATTAATAATTAAGCATATATAAATATATTTCTAAAATTATAAAAATTAGGATTAGTAATAAATTGTATATACTTTCTTTTGGTTATAATCTCTTCACCTATATTTTAGCAAAAATAGTAAAAAGATTAGTTTTAAAAATGGTCAATTTGACTTTAAAAAGTCAAAACTGAGCAGTTAATTTGGGACGGAGAGAGTACTAATTAATTTTAAAATTAAATAAAAAGATATGTGTCAAAATTTAAATAGAAAAATACAGGAGAACACGAAATTTGGGGACAAATGATTTACTCTCGTAGAATGGGAAGACTGGGCTACCTGTTGGTGTTGGTTAGCACGTAGTAGTTGTCAAAGGAACGGGACCCATATATCAAATGTCGCCCGTATGTGCTCTTGGAGGCCTCTTACAGATCTCTCCAGTTGGCCTATCCACGTCCAAGATAGCGGATAGCTCTAACATAGTGAATCGAGTCAAGTAAATTATTAAGTTGTTTAAATTTAATTTATAAAATTTATGAAGTATAAAATAAAGTTTGATTGAGACTCGTTTAATTTTTAAGTCTAACACAATCTCAAATCGAGCCTAAACAATTTAAACTTTTAGAATAAATATGATACAAGTATCAAAAAAAATTATAATTTGAGAAAGTTCGAGTAATTTATCAAATTTTAAAATTTGTTCATATTTGAATCATTTATATTTCGAGTTAAGCTCGAATCAAATTTTTAATCGAACGAATACGAATCAAACTCGAACTATTTATTCATTTTACAGCCTCAAGCACATCCTCGTCATTTCCCTTGTTTACCAAGTTATCAATTTAGTTGAGAGGCCAAAATCAGCAGCCAGAAAAATAGACAGTTAGCTAAGGGCGTCCCTGGAAGAAAAAAAAATACACCAGCTAGCTTAATTTTTTATGAATAAATTTTGCTAGAGAGTTACTTAAGCAAAGCACAACTCTAAAAGGTTGTTTTGGTGGTAGGTTTACTAAAACTAAAGTTTTCTATTGAACAAAGCGTAAGTATATACTCCCTCCACTCCAAAATATATAGGATTATAATTTATAAGAGTTATCTTTGCTATTTGTTTAATAATCAATACCTTGTATATAAATATAACAAAAGTAATCCAGGCAATCCCAATTTAAAATCGACTCTTAATCAATTTGAGCCAGTTTCTTTAGATTTGACTGAGTTATTTACCGAGTTCGTCTTCCTCTTCCGTTCCTTTTTTGATTAAATTCAACTGTGTCTTCATTTCTTCTTCACTTGATAACACTGCAGATGCAGAGATCTCTCTAAACCCCCCAACTTCTCATCTGCCCCGTCTCCGCTCGAGGCCGCCGACAGCGCCGCCTTGGAAACCCGCCTTCGGGAAGTTAACGATCGGTTGAGGGAGGTCGTAGAGGAACTGGAGCTCCGGCAGCAGCGCACACGGCATCGTCACCCGCCCTGCGATCACGCTGTTGATTCATGGTTGCTTATCTTTTCGATTATATATTGATTGTTTTGATGGTTTTTATGTTGATTGTAAGGTTCTTTCTCGCGTCATCGCCGCCTCCCGTCTCTTGGCCTCATCGTCACCAACAGCACCGACGTCGACCACTAAGGCCTTAGTGGGGAAGCAGATGTAGAGGTTTTGTCAACAGTGCAACAAGTTTGTGAAATCATTTATCCGATTTAACACCATATTATCATGTTGTTAATAATTTTTGTTTATGGATTATTGTCTATTTCCCCTCTCTTTAATGTAGCATCAATTTGTCATATGGATTTCGAATAATGGGTTTTTTTTTCATATGTTGTTTTGTACATGATTTAATTAAGTATGGCCCCCAATTTTGTTCATCACATAATGGCTTTTCTTGCACTCCCTTTAGAAGAATCTAAATGGAATCACTAATATGAATCGCAGAGCCCGTGTGCATCTTTCCCAGATCTCAGAAAAGGGTTATGATATCCAATCTGCCACCTTGCACAAAGTACTCTTTTCGGATAGTATCCTACACAGAAGCCGGTGACTTGGGACGCTCTGAGGCAAAGTGTTTCACCAAGAGCGTGGAGATTATTCAGAAGAATCCCAACTCGGTGGCAGTAAATCATAAAATGGAGAATTGTCAAGTTGGAGAAAGTTCAATTGCCAACACAGAGCACAAGACTGCAGCAGATGTTGAATCTGATTCTGGATTCAAAGTTCGTAATCTTGGGAGATCCTGTGACTCGCTTGGGCTTAAGAGCGGGGTTGTCTCAATGGGTTTTGTGGTGTTAGTATAGGAAAATGTTGTGGGGTTGGCAAAGAGGTTAAGTGTAAGACCCAACTTATTATAACTAAAATTGAATTTTCTCTATTCATTATTCTAAATTAATAAGGTGTTAATTTGATATAATGTTTTGGTTATGGGTGAAATGTGCAAATTTTACAAAATAAGCAAGTGGTTATAAAATATTCATTTTTGTTGGAGAATATTCTTTTGGTCGTGGAATATTCTTTTTGTCGGGGAATATTCGTACGACGGCGTAGCCATTCGTGGGGCTCATAACAGAATAACTGTCGGATGAAGAAAACGACAAAGTTTGAGTTTTATAAATAATGGCGTAATTGTTACTGTTAACACTATTGGAATACTTGGTGGTTAAAATACAGTAATACGCGTGGTGGCACAGTAGCACACAGTATTGCACAGTATTGTTGAATTATTGATTTATACGTAAGAAGACACTACCCAATAATTGTTACAGTAGTTACTGTTCAATATTTTATATTATTGATTCAATAATTACTGCGTTGATATTTTATATTATTGTTGTTTCAATAATTGTCACTGCACAGTATTTTCCATTATTAGATCAATAATTCATATTATTTGAATAATATTATTAGATAACATTATTGGCAATGTCTAGAAAGTTCTGTCTAAGAAGAGGTTTGGTCACCTAATTGCGTGCCAGTAAGAAAAAATCCTTATTGGAAAGTCCCCTCTTTTCTGAGAACTGCCTGGTTGTCATAATTGTGATTCTGTAATATTATTTGTGAATAATTAATTATTGATTTATATGATAAGGAAATATTTATTTGACGTGGATATAAATGATGGATTTATTTATGTGGTTATAAATGAAAGAATTAATACTGAGGTGTTTTATCAGTATTTTGTCGGAATGGAGGTATTAAAAATCACCCGTTTATGGATTTCGGATATTTTTTATTTGGAATTTGGAAAAACTTAAAGCTACAAAGTTGTAGAGAATTCGATTTCAGGCAGAATGGACAAAAAATTTGTATTTTTCTGATAAATGGACTATTTTTTATGAATTACTGAAGTTTCGGAAAATAAAATAATTTTATTTAAATATAGGTGGGACCCACTTTTTGGTTGGTGATGAATATGCATGTGGGCTGCTGGAAAATTCAGAATTGGCATGCCTTGATAGTCATGGTCTTGGCATGCGTAAAGAAAAAAATAAATAAAATATTATTTTAATATTTTAGTCTCCTATGACGTTCTAACATTTTTCTATAAATAGACGCTTAGGTTAGAATTGAAAATCACACCAGAAACAAGTTTTTTTTCTCTCTATATTGTCGAGCGTATATTTGTGAGTATTTTGATACTTTGAGAGTTGTTGTTCGGTACAAGTTTCCTTCGATTTTCTATCCGATATTCCGATCAAAAGTACTGTTATTTTGAGGTAAGGGATGTGATTTTCTTCTTAAATGATATTATTTTCTTCAATATCATTATGACGATATATTGGTGAACTTTTTAATCAAATTTAAAACTTTTTGTGTCTGGGTTACTATTCACGAATACGGCACTATTCACCAAAAAATTAAAATTTTTCTTTTTGTTCAAGATGTCTATTTTGGCTACTATCTTTGGTTGTATCCATGTTTTGATCATTATTTTTGAATTCTGCTTCACAATTGATTATTATGAAGTATTATTGATTTTGGATAAACTGTTATACGAATCACTAATATTTGTTTTTTTGTCTCACTGGATTCGTTTTCTTTAAAATATTTTTCATCATCCACAGTACTCCTAAATGATGATATAACTGAATATTTTTGGCCTGTAGTGCAAAGATGAATGATTAACTGATGAATATCTTTGGCCCGAAGTGCAAAGATGAACAGGTGTTGAGATGAACATGACCAACTGGTGAAATAAATAAATATCTTTAGCATGTTGTGCAAAGATGAATATTTGATTAAAAGATGTATATTGATTGATGTTACAGGGATAAAATATTGATGTTGGACTTTTAAACCTTAGAAGATAGTAGAATTCATTCTCTACGTGACTCTTCTAATGGATTGTTGTTTCCGCTGCTGTTGTTGATCTAAAACTTGTCGTCTATTATATTCCATTAGATTTTTCCCTGTTGCAGACTAACGATAATTTGTTGTATATTATCTTAGTCATAATATTCTTTACTGGGCTAGTTGAGCTTACCCATTTTCTTTTTTGTTCCATTTTTCTTCTCAGGAGGTGAGAACATAGCAGGATCTAGTCGGAGTATGGAGTGATGGTTCTAGAAAGATGTTTTAGCAGTTCTCACTATTTCTATAAAATATTGTATGAATAATTGTAATGAGAACTTATTTGAGTGTAGATATTGTCTAGAAGATAATATTTGTATTTAAATTCACAGTTTGTGTTGTCGTATTTTACACGACAATTGTATTATTGGTGTTGTAGATTGCTTTCTGTACTATATATTTGACGACTCAAAATGGGTGTTGTATACCTATTTTGGGGCGTCACATTAAGCCTGAATGCATACAAGAAGATTAGTTGCAATCTATGTCACGCGAGCTTGATTTAAATGTTGCTTCAGTACCTGATTTAAATGAAGAGTTAATCCCTCCATTTGAGTCCTCTAGGGATGAAGATAATGGATGCACTTTCGGGCGGGCTGTTGAGCTAGATGATGATGTGGTCTCTCTTGATAATCAAAGGAATGGTGCAGCATACTCTACTGTTCTATGTAATTTCTCTCTCCCTCTCTCTCTCTCTCTATATATATATATATCTCAACATTAACTGATGAAAAATTATGACTATTTGATTTGGTTTAATTGCAGATAGAGCTTTGCTCAAGATCACAGAGAAGGATTTCTCCGGACTCCCAATAATTGTAGTTCCTATCTCTATGTATACGTATCTCTTTAAATCTGACGTCTAAATATGTATGTAATGGATCTAGAGTTTTGATAATGGCGGCAGGTGATAGGGGAACTGTTATCAGGGCTGATTTTATTCATGTGGGCAGCATTGACAGTGTCCGGGAAGTTCCTCTCCATTCTGCCGGATTCTGATGAGAACAGGTATTGTTATTATTATTTTAATCTTTTGGTTTGTATTCAGTCTGTATATTACCTTATTTCCTTAATTTAACTTAAATGGTAATCATTTCCATGTTTTATTATATATATTATTAGGTACTGATTTGAAGGTATTGACACATTAATGGCTTTTCTTGCACTCAAATTCAGGTTTTTTTTTTATTCTTTTATGTTTTTATTTTACATATAAAAATGGTTGAATTTGTATTTTTTTTATATACATGGGTCTGTTGTTCTTTGATATTTTAGATCTTTATATTTTTTTGAATTAGACCATTTTCTCTTTTATTGGGTGATCTGATTTTGAATTCTAAAACAAATTGTTTGTGGGTAAAATTTAGTTGGTCATATATATTTTTGTCATTAATCCAAGTCTGAAAATTTATAGACTTTAACTAATTTATGACTGGATTATTCAGGTGATTTTCTAATTTTGTGGCAATTTGTTACTGATTTGCTTAAGTTGATATATAATAAGGGGAAAAGTGTAGCTCTAACTCAGTAACTCAGATGAGAGCTCATATGAGTAGATGAGGGCTGCCCTTCCTAAAGTGGTTATTCAGGCAGAGAGCTCAGTAGCTCAGAACTACGGATAGGAGCAACACCGTGGTTTCATCCAGTAAGCATTTTCAACCCAAACCCAGATTTTTTGATTCATTTATGTTTTCATTTTACATATAAAAATGGCTGAATTTGTTTTTTTTTTATATTTTTAGTCATTCCTTTGTTTTATCGACTGTGAAATAAATATATAGTAGGCAAGTGGATGTAGATAAATTTGGCATATGCCTCATCTATAAGTATCTTTATATAGAGAATACCCAATATGATGGTGCTTGATTAAAGTTTACATACTCGAGAAACACCTACCCTAAATAAATAAATCCATTTGCCAAATACAACACACAGTGAAATCTATTTATCTCTTTGTCATACTAAACACGCAGTGAAATCCATTTATAGTTGATGATGATGCAACTATTATAGAGATACTGCATATTCTTTTTGAAAAAGTGTTCCACTTTCTCTTTGTTAGTGATGAAGATCAAATTCATGTGTCATCTTCTTTGTCTTTGTGTAGTGCAAAATTTGAATTTATTGAAAGATATAGGATCTCAATTATTTGTCTGCAATATGTGAAAGGAAGAGTTAGCTTTACGGAAACAAGTGTTTTTTTTATAACTTAAAGGCAACTTCTTGAAATAGAATTTGGGCTGCAGGGAGATATACTAACTCAATGTGTCCATAATATATGATTATGTGCCAATACTATCTACAATGAATTTAAAATTTATAGATTTCTTCTTTGTGACTTCAGTTTCTTATGATTCTTCTTGCTTGGCTCAAAACATTATGCATAAGAAAACATACATTTGTAAGGGTTTTTTTATATGTTACATAATGGTGAAAGCATCATTTTCATCGTCAGATTAGATATTTGAACCACATTGTGTCATTTCCCCATGCAGCTTCTAAGCTTGAGGACTTGCAACCTTGCACTCTTTAAATATTGACACGTTTCTGTTTCACCAACAATTTATTCACACTTCAATTATATTAGTCACTAGGATATCAAATGTCATTTCCTTAAGATAGTCCTGAATATTCATTTTACTTGCTGAATATGGCCTTATGTATTTTCCATGGATTACAGGTGGATGGGATGAATTGCCTGATTTCTGAACTTGCTAATGTAGCAGCACAGGAAAGAGCCATGCTTGATGAATGTGAAGCTCTATTAGCAACTACAGCGGCTATGCAGGTGAGAACAATAACAAAGATGCTTGGTTTCACTTCAAGTCATGTTGAAAATCACATTTCATTTGCTTTAATAATTTTGTCCTCATATTGCTTTCTGAGTTGACCTTGCTCATAAACTGAGAACATCAAAAATGATCATAACTTATGTTCTTTATCATCTCTCTTTCTGTGCAGTGTTACAAGCTTTAGTGTTACAAGTGCAGATATGGAATATAGCATTTCCAGAAAAAATCAAAGAATTTTGCGTTCAAAATTTGTATTTCTGAATTATGTTTCTTATTAGCAATAAAATAATTTCGTATGTTTTACAAATTTTAGTTTGAAGTAATAATCTCATGATTTTTAATACAAGAACTTCATCTAGGTTATGTTTGCTCCCCTTTCTCAGGAACCCAATGCTGAGTGGACATGGAATGAATTTATATAGACAATGTTGGAAGTTTGTGTGGATCGACCTTGAAGACTAGAACATTACTCCTTCCTACCAAGAATAAAAACCAATCTGAAAAAGCTTTCACTGTTTATTAAAGTTTGTTTCTCATGTCATGTAAAAATGTATTGAAAAATTTATATGAAAATAATTTATTATAAAAAAAATTCATTGTAGTTTTAATAAATTATACAATCTGTTATTCAAACTAATCCGTGCATTGTACGGGCTACCAACTAGTAATAATAATAGCATAACAATATTATACGTAATGCCATATATATTATGAATTGGCAAAATTAATGATTTTTCCGCTGTAGTTGACACCTATTATTTATTAACTCATTAAACTTTAAAAAATTGAAATTATCACATTGAACTAATTAAAGAATTGAAATTAGACCATTCTGTTAAAATTAGTTAACTTTTATCAAATTGACTCAAGTATTTTTGTACGTGACACTTTAAAAAAAAGGAAAGGAAATGAAAGAAAATGACATGTGGCACAGAGTTGACTGGCCCCCATTTATCCTCTAATCAGCTTCTCCACAATGATGTTGGTGCTGCTACTGCTGCTGCTTCAAGTAAAGCTCTTCACTCTCTTGTTCTATCGGATCAAACTGAGGATCCGACATCATCTGAAACCAATCCATACCTAAATGTTTCCTTCCAAGATAGTATTTAACACGTTTTAATCGTAAAATCAACTCCATCAACTTAGTTGTAAGAATCTAATCCTCAATCAAACCCCTAGACTATTATCATCTCTAGGTGATCGATCAAATCACGTAACCTAATCGACAATGTTAAAACGAAACAACATACAGCAAAGCTACGAATTTTGATGATATATTTGTCAAATTGAATCCAAAACATGATGTAAAAATCAAAGGCAGATAAATAAAATATGTAGCCGAAATTATCCAAATATATCCACAAAAAACGAAATAAAATTCTTAAACTTACCTTATCTACGGATGAAAAAGGAAACGATGAAGAAGCAAATTGTCGAATAACCCCTAGCAATATTGACCAGTTGTTGGAGTGACGAGAAGACCCTGTCGAAGATTCGAGGCTGTTTCCCCAATTTTCTAAATTTTGCTTCGGGTAAGAATGATGTTTCGGACCCAGCCCATAGGCGGCGCTAAACGCCCAATCAGGATATCTATCTAATAAAATACAAATGATTTTGAATTTTCCGCTCACTCAATAAATCATCTGGGCCGTCCAAAGTTTGAGATAAATCCCACCGTTCATATCTATCTAATAAAATACAAATGATTTTGAATTTTCCGCTCACTCAATAAATCATCTGGGCCGTCCAAAGTTTGAGATAAATCTCACCGTTCATACATCTATCTAATAAAATACATCTATCTATCTAATAATCTAATATCTATCTAATAAAATACAAATGATTTTGAATTTTCCGCTCACTCAATAAATCATCTGGGCCGTCCAAAGTTTGAGATAAATCTATCTAATAAAATACAAATGATTTTGAATTTTCTGCTCACTCAATAAATCATCTGGGCCGTCCAAAGTTTGAGATAAATCTCACCGTTCATACATCTATCTAATAAAATACATCTATCTATCTAATAATCTAATAATAATTTAATAAAATACACATTATTTGTACATTATACAAGTCAATAAATTATTTTGTTCGTTCAAAGTTTAAGATAAATCATATTGTTCATACAGTGCCGGAGGCACGGGACCCAGCTAATATTTGTATATTATACAAGTCTCATTTTATTTTTTCTAATTAATTTTGTGAACTTTTAAATTTTAAAACTAATATAAATTTATTTAATTAAAATTAATATCATGAAATACTTAAGAAATATGACTAAATATAAAATTACAAATTACAAATTTAAATTAAAAATCTATCTAATAAAATACAAATGATTTTGAATTTTCCGCTCACTCAATAAATCATCTGGGCCGTCCAAAGTTTGAGATAAATCCCACCGTTCATATCTATCTAATAAAATACAAATGATTTTGAATTTCCCGCTCACTCAATAAATCATCTGGGCCGTCCAAAGTTTGAGATAAATCTCACCGTTCATACATCTATCTAATAAAATACATCTATCTATCTAATAATCTAATATCTATCTAATAAAATACAAATGATTTTAAATTTTCCGCTCACTCAATAAATCATCTAGGCCGTCCAAAGTTTGAGATAAATCTATCTAATAAAATACAAATGATTTTGAATTTTCCACTCACTCAATAAATCATCTGGGCCGTCCAAAGTTTGAGATAAATCTCACCGTTCATACATTTATCTAATAAAATACATCTATCTATCTAATAATCTAATAATAATTTAATAAAATACATATTATTTGTACATTATACAAGTCAATAAATTATTTTGTTCGTTCAAAGTTTAAGATAAATCATATTGTTCATACAGTGCCGGAGGCACGGGACTCAGCTAATATTTGTATATTATACAAGTCTCATTTTATTTTTTCTAATTAATTTTGTGAACTTTTAAATTTTAAAACTAATATAAATTTATTTAATTAAAATTAATATCATGAAATACTTAAGAAATATGACTAAATATAAAATTACAAATTACAAATTTAAATTAAAAAATAATATATATATATATATATTGTAAAAGTTTACGTGGACTCTTTAATTGTCAATTTTGTAAATAAATATTAGTGATAATCGTTCCGAGGAGATATGTAATCTGTGAGACCCCTTTATAATTCCAACAAATTCTATGTCTTGATATATTTTGTAATTCGGTATAAATTTTTCGCAATATGATAAACTCTTAAGAATCATGTAGGTATTTCGGATTATAATTACGAAATTTATTAGTACACGAGATTGATAGAAATTATATAGAGCCCTAATTATTAATATTTTTTCAAAAATATTAATATTAATATATATCTATGTAATTGATAATTAAAATATCAATGTAAATATTCATAATATATTTCATTTTTCCTCTTTTAAAATAATTATCACAATTTAATGGATTTATATTTCGCAACACTTCACGTGAATCACGAGTTTCAATTGATTTAATTATGGATAGTGATCCATAGAAATAAACAGGTTCACTTAAGTAGCTCACACGTGATATTGTTGGCCTTTAAAAGGCTTGTTTAAATATTGAAAATGGTATACACAAATTATTAATCAAGAAAAGTGTGCTAAACAGTCATTTTAGGAGTAATGTTATAGTAGCAATAGATAGTTACAAAAAACTAGATACTCTATCCGTTCATAAAAGATTATCATTTTAAAGGAAAAAAATTGTTTTTATTTATTTATTTTTTATAATTTTTTAGTAGAATAAATTATTTACTTTTTTATATTATCCTTACTTTCTCTCGTTGTCCCAAAAAATTCTATCTCTTGTTTTAATGATAGTATTAAATGACTTTTATAATCCATGTACAAAAATCTTAAACGACGATCTTTTAGGAACGAAAGTAATATAAAATATTGTGTCAAATTCTAATTAGTGGATCCGGTTATCATAAAATTAACTTCATAAAAAGTCGGTCAATTGACCAATACAGTATTAACACGCAAAGAGAGATAACCTCTCGGTCAATTAACCATTCCCCTAATTAGTTGATGGTATATGAATGAGTCTGATAATTAGAATCAATCAATATTATACACATCATTTTGTATCCTATTTTTGGAGAGTGGTTAGCATGAAGTTAACTTTGATCAATTGACCAATAAAGTATCGACACATAGACGGGAAGTGATCTCTCTTTACGTGTCAGCATTATATTGGTCAATTAACCAACTTACCATGAACTTAATGTGACGCCCCCAAAAATAGGTATTCATCACCCATCTTGAGTCGCCAAATACATGGTACAAAATTCAAATACAACTTAATAATACAACTTTCGTGTAAAATATGACAAAACATAATCTAATAGTTTAAACAAGAATATTGCCTTCTAGACAATATACATTCTCAATGGAGTCTTCATAGACAGTATTCAAACTCAAATTCAGTCATCGTTACATTTATTATCACACTATTTAATAGAATAGTGATGACTACTAATGTTATCATCTGGACCGTCACTCCGTTTCCTGACTCGTCCCAGCTATATTCTCATTTCGTGAAGAGAACAGTGAAGAAAATGGTTAGCTCAACTAGTCCAGTAAGAAATATTATGACTAAGATAATGCAGAATAAATTATCATTAGTCTTCAACAATGTTAAACTGATAAAATACAATAGACATCAAGTTTAACTGCAATGGAATAAGCAATCCATTAAAAGAGTCAAGTAGAGAATAAAATCTATTATCTTTTATGATTTAAAAGGTTTTTCATCACTTTTATCGCTGAGACTCAGCTTAATAAATAATTCACATCATCGAATCACCCCTACACTACGGCCAAGGATATTCTTTAGTATCACGACCATAAATTATCCATGCACTACGGGCCAAGAACATTCGTGTATTCATCAATGGTCATGATCATGCCAACAACTGTCCATCAATGCACTTCGGGTCAATGAGAACTTTTATCACATCATTTGTAACATTATGGTCATGATTACACCGAATAATCCCTGGTCATAATCATACCAAGTCCATATATGCACTACAGGCCACAGATGACTTTCAAAAATAATATAAACATGAGGATGATGACAATGATATAAGAATTCAATAAAACAAGTTCAAGAATTAATTTATTCAGGAACTAATAACGTCCAAATTGTCAACATGATATTTCTTTGTAAAGTAAAATTCAAGAATGCTCAGAAGAATATTTTCATGAAAAGATACTGGATGAATCGCAAATATCAAGAATATTTCATTAATTTCATGGAGTGTAGAAGTCAAAACTTTAACTAACTGAGTATAATAAAGAATGGAATAACAAAAGAAATCACCATGCATGTGGTACTTCGCATAGACTGGTTATTCCATCAGAATAATAAATAACGGAACCAGGTCAGGTGAAATTCACACCGACAGGATGTTCTAACAGAATAATAAAGAATAGAATAACAACAAAAATCACCATGCATGCGGTACTTCGCATAGACAGGTTATTTCAACAGAGTAATAAATACGAAATAATTAATAATGGAACCAAGTCATGTGGAATTCACACCGACAGGATATTCCAACAGAATATTAAAGAATGAAATAATAGAAGAATTTTACCATGTATGCAGTACTTTGCATTTACAGCTTATTCAAACATAATAATAAAGAATGGAATAACAGAAAGATTTCACCAAGTATATGGAAGTCGGCGTATACAGGTTATTCCAACAGAATAATAAAGAATGGAACAACAGAAGGATTTCACCAAGTATATGGGAGTCCGCGTATACTGGTTATTCCAACAGAATAATAAAGGATGGAATGACAGAAGTTCTCTTCATGAATACAAAAGAATAACACCCATTACCGTAAAGAAACTGGATATCGAAGTAGTGAAGTATTAGAAAACTCTTCTTCTTTCTCTCTATAATTCACTACAACAAAAAAGCCTATCAGCGACCACCTATCAGCGACCGCATGTGGTCGCTGTTACATATCTGCGACCGAATGCGGTCGCTAAAAGGCGTCGCATAAAATCTGGTCGCTAAAATGCACATCAGCGACCACTTTTAGCGACCGCTTATTTGCGACCGATATCAGCGACCGAAATATCAAATCCGGTCGCTAAGCTGAGTCAGCATGGGCCATGTCCAAAGCTGACGTGTTTCACGTGACGTGTCAGCGACCGATATCAGCGACCGCTTGCGGTCGCTGATATTAAAAAAAATAATAACAGAATCTTGCTGTTTTTGCATAAATCCCAAAAACCTGTACCTGTTTTGTACCTGTTTTATCCCAACACACATACACAATAACAGCATACACAACAATATAAACATCCATCGTCCATCATATAACACATACACTAAACTAGAATATAAACCATTCAAAACCAATATGATTTTGAATAAAAATAATAACATTTTAAAAATTGTTTAAGTAACAATATACAAACATCCTAAGAATGAAACAAGTACAAACTTATATTATAACTATAAAACTAATCTAAAGCAGGTACTAATCAAGCATCACCGCCTCTTTGATCACCCTGTAATATTAACAAAATAATAAAACAAGTTATAAATATTTACTAACTATGTTAATATTGGTATATTACGATAATATACAACAAATTGATTTTATACCTCGTCGCCATACCCGTGTACGGACCGCGCACTTCTGCCAGAATAATGTCTGAATCACCGAAGCCTGCGCGTCCTCCCATCTATACCTTTTCTGCAAATAAAACAACAATAATAACATTACTAAAAATTATCCTTCGAATATTATATTAATATAATATGTCATAATTAATAAAAACATACCTGAAATTCAGTCCAAACTGCATCCTTATGGGCGAGAGGTGTGCTCGCCCATGTAATCACTAGCGTAGGCCAGTTCTGTAAGCATAATTGTGAAATGCACTTCACAATGAAAATATTAAACTCTTATATATACACGATGTTTAACTTACGTGCTTTCTGGAGGAGGACGGATCTGTATAAGAATGCGATCATCCGGATTAGCCGGGGCCTTCGGCACATGATTAGGGCCCCGACCCAACCCGCGCTTTCGTGCTGCAGGTTCAGAAGACATCTATAAATAAAAAAATTAGGATGTTAGTATGAAATTATGAATGACAATTAATTGTATGAAATAGTTAACTACGATTATCATAAGTGAAAGATACATAAACATGACTGCAAAATAGTTAACTACAACAACTACAAATGATATAGTTAAGGATATAGAGAACATTCCTATATAGAGAACATAAATGAAAGGTACATAATTATGAACTAAACATGAACATGAACATGAACATAAACATACATTTTGTACAATTATAACTACACATACATGAACCATTTCATTCGTTGTCTGATGAGTCAGAATCATTTTGTACAAGTATCGGAGATTCATAACCATCTTCTTCAGATTCTGTGTCAGTGTCAGTCAATAACTCTTCCTCAATATCACTGTCATCTGGCACAATAACTGTCTCGGGATCCAATTCATCAGGTTCATCTCCACCCTCTAACTGGATTACATCATTATTGTCCTCTATATTTATTATAGGAGGTCTTTGAAGCATTTCCTCTTGGTAGAAATCCTCGTCTATTACTTGGACATGACTACGCGCGGGAGTATGAATTACAACTTGCCAATCTGTAGGTGGTCTATCCCTTTTCCTAACAGGACTAGGAGTATAGTAAACTTGTACTGCTTGAGTTGGTAAAACAAATAATTCGTTGGAGTACGCAGACCTATGGAGGTCAATATCGACGATTCCATGTCTGTCAACACGTATCCCTTTTTCTGAATCAAACCAACGGCACTTGAACAAGTGAATATAACCCCCATACGTGCCCTTGTACGACAACTCTACGATTTCCTCCAACACCCCATAAAAGGCACGACCAAGCTCATTGTAACAATCTCCTTGGACACAAGCTCATTGTAAGAGTCTCTTTATTGACCAAGTGTGTCTAGTTACCTTCTCTGTTGCACTAACAGTTCCTTAGCACTGCCTATTTTGTCTTAACAACCCCCTAATAGCTTACCATGCTAACAATCAAGCTTGGAGTGATAGTACAGTGTCGTATAATATGTGGGTTAATGAGACTAGTCCTAGCTAGGAAGTCAAATGAACAAGGATAGTTTAGCTGTCTTCATCAACAATTTATTTCTTTTTGGAAGTCTACGGAGTGGAGTTATAAAACTAGCAACTTTATATTGGCCCCATTTGCATTGGCACAGCCCGAGAGTTCATAATTGTACATTTTATGTCTAAACAATCCACTAGTCATCTTCATTGTACCATCACTTGGGCTTATTTACCCATAGTCTTCATCCTCTTCCTTCCTTCCTTTTATATATATATAGAATGTTCTTGAGGTTAGTGTCAAATTCAAACATTTATTATACCAGACCAGCTGCTGGACTTTGAGATTGTTGGTTCCTGCATGCTGATTCCAAGCTAAGCTAAAAAAATAATATATGTTTTAACACACACTCCTATGTTATGGTGGTTTGTAGGTTGGAATCTTGTTTATGCTATAAACTCCACCAATTATGGGGTAATATAATACCTCACATTTGAGCCTCTGTCGGGATGATAGTATTTTAGTATTAAACTTCACGCTAACATTGATAATATTACTATTAATCACAAACCTCGCAGAACGTGAGAATCAACAGAATTAGTTATGCGTCATCTCAAGGACTGTTTCAAGACCTATTACTGTATTTGGAGAAGGAGGAAAATATGCTAATCCTCACATCTCTTGTCTTGGATAAAAGAGGTTATCCAATGAACTCTCCCAAACATACTGAATTTCTAATCGACTACAATTAAGTAACCCATAAATATAGCTCCTTATTAGGTGATACACAGACGCATAAGAAATCTTTGCTAAAATCAAGGTGAGTCTCAAGAAATAACCCAATTTTGAATAACACACAAGGTTGAATAACACATATTAAAACACATATTCAGTATATTACCAATTTCAACACATATTAAAACACATATTCAATATATTAAACACATATTAACCCTAAAAATAATTTAACCTAAAAATTTCAGTAATCTCATAAAACTCTTTGCAACAATTTCAGTATATATTCCCAATTTCAATAAGAAGCTATAAATTTCAGTAATCCCAAATTCATACCACAACGAACTACTAGAATTCATACCCAAATTCATAGCTCTAAATTAACTCTTAAAACAAAAATTCAGTAGCAATATAAGATAATTTATTGTATGAACTAGCTTTGCCCCAAACTATTGTACAAGAAATTCAGTAGCAATTTACCTATGGGCGGCGGCAGCAACGATGGCAGTGGCAGTGGCGGCGGCGGTGGGTGGCGTGCGTGCGTGCGTCTTCCCCTTCTTCTCCTTTTTCTTCTCTCCCTCTTCTCTCTATTCGATCTCCCTCTTTTTTTTTCTTTCGTTTCTGTTTCTGCGAATGACTGAAACCGTGTAAATTTATTTTGATCAGCGACCGTTATCTGCGACCGCATGCGGTCACTAATTTTTAATGACATGGATTTATCAGCGACCGGATGCGGTCGCTGATATTAATTGGTCGCAGATACTCTTGGCGCCAACATTTCGTGCCAAATTTTACGAGGGAAATGTGTGTTAGCGACCTCTCAGCGACCGCATGCGGTCGCTGAAATTAATTAGCGACTAAGTTAATATTGGGTCGCAGATATCGGTCGCTAATAGTAATAACAGCGACCGAAAATTCGGTCGCTGATAAGGTTGGTCGCTGTTAGGCATTTTTCTTGTAGTGATTTCTCTCTCTCTAGAGTTTTAGTGAATTCGTAAGAAATAATGAAGGAATGAGCTTCTATTTATAGAAGAACTGAGAGTGGCTCTTGGTTTTAACGAAGGATTAAAATGACTTTTGGTAACATTGAAGAGACAACTACTATTTACGAAGGGGCAATTAACTCTTGAAACACCGAAGAGGCAAATAACTCTTGGAAAGCTGAAGGGTCAAATAACTCTTGGAAAACTGAAAGGACAAGTTACTATTAAAATTTGTGAATAGTAACTCATGAATAGTAACTCGTGAATAGTAACTCTGACACGAAAATTTTTTCGAATACCCGATTGAACAATATAACCTCCAGACATCAATTATCATCAGAATAGATGTCGATTTCTACTAACACAAATAATCCCAACATAATGAAACTATCAAATTCATCTTTAATCAACACGAACTTATTCATCATTAATATTTTAACTCATAATATTTAGTAACCAGGTTGTTCATAGGAAAGAGGGAGTTTTTCAATAAGGATTTCTCCCTATTGGCGCGTAATTAGGTAACCAAATCTATCCTTGACAGAACTTCTAAACATTGTAAATATTGCAATTTAATAATATGAATAACTTTGTCGTCTCAATTATTGATTTAATAATATAACATATAATACGGATGATACTGTGACAATAATCGAATCAATAATATGAGAGATATGATGCAGCAATTACTGTAGCAATAATTGAGTATAACTGAGTGACTTCTCACGTAAGCATCAATAATCAATACTGTGTGCTACTATGCAACCACGCGTATTACTGTACTTTTACTACCGGGTAGTTCAACAGTTTTAACAATACACACCTCCGCCGTTATTTATAAAATATTTTTGTCATTTTCTCAATCCGACAATAATTTCATTGTGGGGTCCACCAATGATTGTGTCGTTGTACAAATATTTCCCGACATAAAGAATATTCTCCGACCAATGAAATATAATATAACAACTTGCATACTTTGTAAAATTTATAAATACTACTCACAACTATAACTTTATTTCAAATTCACACCATAATATTCAAAAAAAATATTTCGAAAAAATTAAATCTCTATTCATAAAATTTGGAGTCTCACACTTAACTTCATAATAATTGGATCCCTATTTTTATATCCAATCTTTTTCACCAAAACATTATTATCATTTGAGTTCTTATATTTAACACTTAGTTTCAATTTAGTTTCATGTACAATATTTATTTTATAATCAGTTTTATACTCTACAAAAAATAAACAATTAATCTTCTTCGTTTTTTTGCCATCTTTTACTTGATGAACTGATTGTAAATGTGGATAGAAAACGGTTATATATTGCGGAAAATTATAGTTAAATTACGATTACGACATATATCAATATATGAAATTTGATAAAATTAATATAAAATTGGCACATTGTATCACATACATCACAAAAGTATTATCAATTAGATTTATCCACATAACTTGTAATCAAAAAGTAGATATGTAAATTCGCACTATATATCATTTTCTGTGTGAATTTATGAAATTAATGTAAATTTAATCAGTACAATGATAAATATCACAAATTATTTAAATTTAAAATTTTAAGTTTAGCATATCAAGTTTAAATTTAAAATTAATTTTTCAAAAGTAAATAGTAATCTTCTACTTTGATAAAAAAAGAATCTCATTTGTAAAAGTTGTAAATATTAAAGAAAATTTGTTCCATATTCATTTTGAAAATTATAAGTTATTAATTAATAATAATAGCATTCTGAAAAAAATTATAATTCGGGGGGGGGGGGGGGGGGGGGAGCTTTACTCTTTAATAGTTTGGTATGTTTGGTTGCATCGCATCATCTACTCTATTCGTGGTGCTCAAGGAAACTGGTGATACACCGGCTTTTCATTTAATAATGATAATAGATGTCAGACAGATCTATCCATCCATCATATCTTCTACAGTAGTAGAAGGCCACTGTAGTATTATATATATAATCAATAGATCTGATGTGAAATTAAACTCAAATTTGCATTCATTTGAATTTGAGCTAATGTGTATTTAAACTCAAATTTCATCAAGAATTTCGCTGTTCCATAGATCTGAAATCAATAGGCAAATACCTACAATAAAAAATCTCAAATAATTAAATTTGAGGGCACCGAGACATCTCACATTTCTACGCGTTTTATCTCACAAAATAACAATATTTTGAAAATTTATAAAAACACTCCCTTATACACAACATGGGAGAGAATGTTTTTATAAATTTTTAAAAATCAGAATAATTAGGAGTAGAAGTCCTTTGTATAATCACTTTATAACAATAATTAATGGCAATTAAACCCCTTCATCCCACCAAATAAAGAAACACAATCTTACTTTAATAAGGACTCTCTCACTGTCACAATAAGTATATATGGGCCATCATCAGATTCGGACCATTAAATACTCAAATTAAACATCTTCATCCCACCAAATAAGGAAACACAATTTTACTTTAATAAAAACTCTCCCACGGTCACAATGAATAGATATGGGTTATCAACAGATCTGGACCATTAAATAAACTGGACTGCACCATAGCTAGACCCAAATAATCAGATCCCAACTAGTACCTAATATTCCATAAATCACTTTTAGAGAGAATAAACTTTTGATAAATTTTACTCAACTATATAATCCAAAAAAAATAACATTTAAAATTATTGAATAGTTGACCTATATTTTTTATAAAAAATAATAATTCTACGATTTATATTATTATAATTTAATTTTAGGAATATATTAATCTAAGTAGAGCCTAAGGAATGGATCATGACCGATGACAATAATCAATAAGGTAGTGATTGAGAAATATTTTGAAAAAGAAAATAACTTTATATCCATTAACATTTAAATATCTCATCTTATTTTTACCCAGCGGAGTATTATTGAAGCATATTTAACCTTCTTAATTTTGTGAGTACGTACGTACTTGTGTTTTTTGGCACTCTTATAACTATACTTCATATTTAAGCGAACCCATGACTCAAAAGTGTTGCAAAAATAACCCAAGTCTTTGGTAGTTTTTTCTTGGTATCAACTTTAAGATGGATGGGCAGATTACAAATATTACTAGTACTATTTTATGCTACAACATTTATTAAATTAAAAAGTTAAGAATCATGTGCATCCCATTAGGTCATTGTTAGGTTAACGGCTGCAGTAAATTGATCATGATACAACAATATTATTATTACATAAAAAAAATTATATAATATTTATATATATATATATATTATGAGCACCCGCTTAATATGTGAGATCAACAAAATATATATATATATATATATATATATATATATATATATAGGATAGTAACATTAGAATACTACTACTACTACATTCAAAATCGAACATAAAGTCTCTAGCCGTAACACAAGAAAATAGAAGAAAGTAAAGTAGGTATACAAAATTGGATTCAGCATTTTGTTTCTCTTGTAAAATTATTAGCCAATAAAAATTGTCCACGTTTGAAATTTGAATGGATATAAATTGTCAAATATCTTGGTGTCCACCGTCCCTAGTTTAATGTCTCGTCCCCCTCCCCTGAAGCTCCCTCAAAATCAAAATTAAACCTCCTCCTCCTCCTCCATTATCGAAACCTCTCTATCTCTCCCAATAGAAGTGCCTAAAATTCTGCGACAAATTGAATACTCTAGCTATTTTCTTTTATTTTTTTTATGTATACAAAATACTAAGTCCCTGCTTTTATTAGTTGTTTGTTCCTCGGAAAAGACGGGAACGATGAGCTCAACTTATTACCTGTCGGAGCACCCGATTATCGTCAACTTCCGGTGGAGTCCGACCCAATCGTGGGGCTCCACCTGGTCATTCCTCTTCACCTCCATCGCTTCTTACATAATTCTCTCTCTCTTCCTCCACCACTCCCTACTTCTCCTCCGCCGGACCCGACCCGTCTCGTTGGGCCCCATACCAGCACTCCACAGCCTCTCCATGGCTCTGATCTCCGCCACCATCTTCACCGGAACCATCTTCTCCGCAGCCGCCGAGATTCGTGACACCCGTTGGTCCTGGCGGCGCTCCAAGACCACCCCTTTCCAGTGGCTCCTCTGTTTCCCCCTCGGCACCCGTTCATCGGGTCGGGTCTTCTTCTGGTCATACATGTTCTACCTATCCCGATTCCTCAACACTTTCCGGACCTATTTCTCCATATTCCGGGGGCGAAAGCTCTCCTTTTTCTCTCTCTTCAATCACTCCATTCTCATTTTCATGTCATTCCTCTGGCTCGAATTCTCACAATCATTTCAAGTCCTTGCAATACTGATGACAACTTCAACCTATTCGGTTGTTTACGGGTACCGATTCTGGACCGGGATGGGGTTACCGGGTGCTTGTTTTCCGTTCGTTATAAACTGCCAAATCTTGCTTCTGAGCTGTAATTTAATTTGCCATATTGGGGTGCTTTTGCTGCATTTTGTTAAAGGCGGGTGCAATGGAATCGGAGCCTGGGTTTTGAATTCAGTACTAAATGGTGCAATTTTGTTGATGTTTTTGAATTTCTATGTGAAAAGAAAACGAAAGGTCAAGGTCAATGGCGATTGTTGCAATGGGAATGGGAATGGGAATGGGAATGGGAATGGGAATGCGAATGCGAATGCCATTGAGGAGGAAGAATTGGACTCTGTCAAAGAGAAAACAATATGAGGTGTTTTATTTATTTATATATATATATATATATATATATATATATACATAGTTAAATATACGATAATTCTGAGGAGTCCCTTGTAGATTTTTTGTATAAACAAAATGAAGTATATTTTACTAAGATGATGTATTGAAGATTCGGCTGGCTTAAATTTATGGTAATTGGTCAATTCATTAATACAGTATTAATACACGCAGAGAAAATGATCAACTCTCACCTGTGTGTCGATAATTTATTAATCAATTAATCAAAATTAATTTTATATTAACCACCCTCATGTACTAATAAGTTGAGAAAAGCTATAACAGGATCAATTAGAAGAATAATGTCATCAACATACTTATTTGATGCGTCAATTTGATGACTCTTTTAATGAGTATATAGATATTTGGCTTTAATGGTATCTATAATATAAAACAGAGCGGAGAGAGAAAATAGACAAATGTCACATCAAGTTTACGTCAGCTCAGCTGCTCTCTCTCTCATTCCAGTTTATTCAAATTTCAAACTCTCTATCTATTCTACCACACACACAGAGCTCTCTCTCTCATTCCCCCTACATACAAATATGTGTTCTCATTATGTTTCAGATTTACAATTGTTTAATTTTGACTCACATATTTCGATAATTTTTAAATTTCAAATATTTTCAGGTATATATTGAAAGATACATGGTGTAAGTTGTAAAGTAAAGGGTCTTATACTCAACATGTTGTTTCTCTATTTTCTGCATGTATGTATTCATTGTGTTTCGTCTTTTGTAAAGTTAGCTAATTATACATGGTTATGATGATTTTGGGTATGGAATGATGGTTTTTATGGTGGTTTGGATATGTATGGATGATTGTAGTTTTGTAAACATGTTTAGATTTTTTTGGATATCTATTTTTAAAGGAAACTCTGCCGAAATTTCTTGAAATTAGTAGCGACTAGCTTGATATTTTGGTGGTTGGATGTGTTGATGATTGAGTATGTATTAATTTCTTCATATATGTATTTTTTTGTGTTCCGTATTTTGTAAATTTAACTAATTATGCATGGTTATGATTATTTTGGGTATGGAATGATGATTTTTTTGGTGGTTTGGATATGTGTGGATGATTGTAAGTTTTATAGACATGTTTATATTTGTCTGGATATCTATTTTTAAAGGAAATTCTGTCGAATTTTTTGAAATTAGTAGCGACTAGCTTGATGTTTTGGTGGTTAGATATGTGTTGATGATTGTGTGTTCCGTATTTTATAAAGTTAACTAATTATACATGGTTATGATGATTTTGGGTATGAAATGATAATTTTTTTTGTGGTTTGGATATGTAATGATGATTGTAAGTTTTGTAGACAGGTTTAGAATTTTCTGGATATTTATTTTTAAAAGAAATTTTGCCAAAATTTCTTGAAATTAGTACCGACTAGCTCGATATTTTGGTGGTTGGATATGTATTGATGATTAAGTATGTATTAATTGTTGTGGTGATATGTGTCTTTAGATAATGTAATAATTTTCAAATTTTAATTTAATTTTTTGTTACACCGTGCCTTCAGGCACGGGTTATAGCTAGTATATATATATAATCAGAAATTTTCTAACTGCAATCAGACTAATCTCCATAAATCTGTGTAGCTTTTTCATACAGGTTGGTCTTTTAGTTGAAGTAGAGATTATGCTTTTTAACTAAAACACTACTTTCGGCATAAAAGCAAAGTACAAATTTATCCTTAAATTGTTAAAAGTAAATAAAATCTCATACCATTCAATCAACTTGAATTCGTCGTTAATACTTTAAAAAGCACTTTTATTCAGAGTTTTAAATCTTTTTTTATTATTATCAATAAACCCTTTCTAGAAGTATGAATTTATATGTACGTATTTGAATAGAATTTAATGATTAATAAAAATCTCGGCCACGACTTGTATTATTTTAAGTACTACTTTAGTCTAAGGGAGACAATTTCGAAATAGTATCTACATGTCAAAATTATAAACCAAACATTTGAAACATTCTTCTCCTTTTATGGACGAAATAACAACTATTAAAACTTAAAATTCAACAATAAGCCTAAAAATAATAATCAGAAAGTGAAATGGAATTTGATTGCCCTACACCTGTAAAAAAAAAAAAAAAAAATTGTCCAAGTTTTGGGTTTCAATTTATATTGTTAGGCTATGATCCTTTTCCTTATTGGGCCAGATTTAATGGGCTCCTCCCTTGGGTTGTGATTATTCTTATCCTGGTTGATCCGGATGTTTTGGGCCCAATTACTTATTATTTCACTAAGTCCTTAAGGATTGGATCCGGTCGCGTGGGCCATCTCCATTATTTGGGCTTACTTATCAAATTAGCCCATTATGCATATTTCCACTTAACCCAGCTTTGACCGGTAATCATTACTCAAAATAATAGTTGACTATTATGTCTGCCACCTTTCTATATGACATTAATGAGGATGGGACTGGGAGGACGGGCGGTGGCAAGGTGTGGCAGCAAATATGGAGGCTGGGTGCATGTTTTCGGCAAAAAGCAAGGTGTGACAGCAAATATGGAGGCCGGTTGCATGCTTTCGGCGGAAATGACTGGAAGTGGGGGAAAAAGGTGTCAGGAAGTGATGGATGGCACGGTAAGCCGGGATTAGAGTTTGCGTGGAGCTGGGATCATAAGGAGGAGGTAAGTAACAAAATATTACACACACCACATAATTATTGTCTCAGACACTAGATATTATCATCCTCTTGAGTTAACCTTGTGAACACATATACTTACTCTCACGCCTGAGCTATCCCCCGACGGTCCGGCCGTCAAACTTGTGGTGTTTGTTGTGTTTATTGTGCAGGATCAGGACGTCTTTTGTGATTGGGACGTGGAGAAAGATCCTGGCGTTAACATATATCATATCCGTTTATTTAATATTCCACTTAAAAGAAGTATTAGTATTAATATAATGAATGACATAAATAATTTCACAAACTATACAATACAATTTTAAGTAAATTTCACAACTCACAATGTAAAATCTATAAATAAAAAAAGAAAGAAAGAAAGAAAGCACAAACTAACATCAATTATCTAAATTGCGTTGCTTACGCTACAAAAGTGAAGTGTGCAGGCCTGTTTTTTGTTTCTAGAATATTCTAGATGCAGCCCTCTAAAATGGCCCTGAGCTAAGATGAGTTTGTTGAACTAATTTTTTTTTTATTTCCCTTCCAGCTACTGCTAATATTGTTTTTATTTTCTTGAACCAGCACATATATTTATTTGTATTTGATTTGTCCAAAAGAGTTGGACATGGGCTATGAAAAAATAACCTCCTACAACTATTGCTTGCTAAAATCAAAATATGGTCTGATCAGATGGACCATAAAAACAAAAGCACAAATGAAAATTATTAATGCATCTTCAAAAAAAATTACCACTAATAGTCTAATACTTATACACGCAAATGACAATAAAAAAATAGACAAACATATCATTACCGAAATAAATTAGTAGCTGATTTCAAATTAATTAAAAAAAGTAGCCAGAGCTGTTTGTATCTTGAAAATTCCATAGCCACTCCATTGAAAATCATCATCATCCTCCTCTACTAATCTACAGTTGATGTTGAAGGATTTACATTTTAGTTTAATAAGATAGATATAAAGCTACAAGGAAAAAATAACTCTCACCATCAATGTTGCATGCAAGAAGCCGCCAAGAAAAAGAATAAAAACATACAAACGAATAAATAAAATGATATTTTTGCTATCTTAGGTTATAGTCTTCAGCAGCGAATGGAACATTCTCCGTGCTTTCAGAATTATTATTTGATTTTGACGGAGTAAATGAAAAGATTTGCTCCGTTGACCATGAATAAGGATAACAAGCTTTGCGCAGCTCGCTGTACCTTCCAAGATCAAAATTGTTCACTTTCATGAGTTTCTTCTGCTTGGCACTAAATCGGCTTTGGAAGAACCCTTCAAAAGAAGGTTCTTTTGCTGTTCTGAGGAAGAAAGCATAGCCAGCCATGAAGTACAAGGATGTAACATAGAAGCATATTGGCTCCATTACATCCCATGAGAGTTCCCAGAATGTGAGCCTCATGAACGCAGCTGTCTGACTTACAAGGTACCCTAGCCCGCACCAGAGCTCCCGACGAACCATTGACTCTGCCTTCTTGTCAATGATGGACTTCTGCTGCTCCAATTCTTCAAGCTCCTTCCTCCTAGGGTCCTCCGAGTGGGCTATGGGGACCGGCATTAGGCCTTGGATGGCTTTCAGTACCTGTAAATACAAACGGTACAAAACATTTGGGTAAAACAAATGTGGCTCCACTTCACTTTCTTCCATTTTGTTCAGCTTTTTGAAAAATCAAAATTATATATTCACAATTCTACTACCGTAACATCTTACGCACCATATCACCACCACGACCCATATTAGCAGGGGGTGAATTGAGTTTGATTAACGCACTCAACCAAAACCCCAATTTTATTTTATTCTTTTGGTAAGTTACCGCCCCAAATTGTGTTTCCTATGCTCGCCTAATCATAATTGACAACTAACTATTGTACTCCAAACATCCTACTCCCTCCGTCCCAAATTAACTGCTCAATTTTGACTTTTTTAAGTCAAATTGACTATTTTTAGAATTAATAATTAAGCATATATAAATATATTTCTAAAATTATAAAAATTAGGATTAGTAATAAATTGTATATACTTTCTTTTGGTTATAATCTCTTCACCTATATTTTAGCAAAAATATTAAAAAGATTAGTTTTAAAATGGTCAATTTGACTTTAAAAAGTCAAAACTGAGCAATTAATTTGGGACGGAGGGAGTATTTCATAACAAAATTTTCATGTAAAAATCAAAATCCAAGTCAGTATTTTCAAAAAAAAAATCCAAACAGCCAGACAGTCTCGATATCTTTTTTGTCAAATGTGTAGAAAGGTGGTAGTAGAGGCCTAGAGGCGGGATTGTTTTGCTTGCCTTTGAGGGGTTTTCTCTGTCCCTCTCCTATTATTTATCTCTACAAAGATCAAAAAAAATTTGGGAGGTAATTCCCTTTAAATAATGTTGCAAAAGTGCAGAGCTAGAAAGGGTTAGGTGTTTAAAAAGAGTGAACCAACTCTAAAAAAGAGTCAACATCGATCTCAACACGTTTTAGATATCTGGAACGTCTGATTTCCCTGTCCAGAAAAAACATCCAAGAACACATAATAAAAAAAGCTCATCAGATTTCGGCCTTCTCAAAAACTTCAAAAATTAGTACTCTTCAAGTCAAGTCTTATATACTCTGTATCTAAATGAATCTATTAAAGAAAGACAAAGGGGAAGCCAACCTGATCAGGCCGTAGAAACACCATGTTTCCCAATACAATGACGGTTCCCGATTCATCAAGCGCCTTAGCGAATTCTAACCCTTGATCTTCACTTGAGGATCCATCCACACAAATCTGAACGAACTCTTCATAACTTACACAGTTCTTCTCGATCCGCCTTAGCTTCGATTTCACCATTTCCAGCTGCGCCACCTTCAGCAGCTTCCTCGCATCCTCCATCGTCATCTTCCCCTCCGGCGAATCCATTACCGTCGCCGGTGGACTCAATCCGTCGAGCCTGATTCGATCTCTAACAATGTCCATACCTCGCAACCTCTCCATCAACTTTCCACGCGTCGGCAGCAAAAGAAGCTCAGGCACCGCCGACGAGGACTGGTACAACGGCCGTCTCTGGAGGAATCTCGAGAAGACCGATTCGTCTACGGGATTAATAGCGGCTGCGGCCGACGAAATGCGACAGGCTGTTAGTGTTTGATGTGATATTCTGGATACGTTGAAGAGTCGAATCGCTAGGGCTGTTTTGAACGCCATTGATGAATAATAACAGTAACTCAAGAGAAATCAAAATGAATGTACGTAACTATGGAGTATAAATTGATATTGGTAGATATATATATAGAGAGAGAGAGAAAAAAAAAACGGTAGTCCTACGTGTGAATCAGTTTGATGATGAGAGTAGTAGCTGTTCGTGATGGGTTTATATAGGTCCAATATTAGGGGAAGAAAAGCTGTTGGTGATGGGTTTATCATTATATTCGCGTAAAAGCTTCCCAAGCTACTACATAATAGGAGTACTATTCGCACCGCGACGTCTCGTATGGTGAGTAATTAGGATAAAAGCGCCACATCACGAGTGCGAAACCTCCGGGTACACAGTAGTTGACTGCCACTAGATGAAGGACGACCGTCGGATTATATGACTCTGATGCTTTGCTTGGTCAGCAGTGAGAGGGATATGATATGAGCAAAGCAGGATTCATGATTTATAATAAAATTAACCTTATATAATTTTAAAAGCATATTTAAAAGTAAATTATTAATTGCACATTTAAATTTTAAGTGACTAATTTACCCATTTATTAATGAGATCTTAACTCATTTATTTACCATTTATCCTATTGCATTTAATAATTATAAAACATAATAGTATAATTTAAACAAATATAACAATTATATAAATAGTTGACTAATTCGTTCTTAATAGAAGAAACCCACTTTACTTATTTATCAAGTTCTAATTTTACTATTTATCCAATTACACATAGTAACTATAAAATAAAAATAATTTATTTATAATGTTTATAAAATAAAATAAAATAATAAGAGAGAATTAACCTCATAACCGTCTTTTTGGGAAATACTTATAAGATTCTCTTATATATAATTAGCATAAAAAAGTATCCTATTTTTCGATAATAATAGTATAAAATAAGTTGTTATTATTATTATTCATGTGACACTCGTTATTTAGAAAAGAAAAAATGGGACAGTTTTCATCAAATCTTTTAGTACTAGTAGTCCAAACCAGCAGGAGAAGTGGGAAACAAGTTATTGGGCGATAATTGATAAAGGAAGAGGCCTAATAAGTTGGAAGAATGGGTATGGGGATATGACCGACCAGCTGGCTAGCTCTCCTCAGCTACAGGTCAGTTTTACCGTACAGCAATGGACATGACGATGTCACCAACTCACTAGTCACTACTATACTTTGTTTGTTTTTTTCTTTTTTAGCATTGCAATCACTTTTAATTTTGTACTAACGTAATATATATACTAGCTGGTCCCGTGTCTCCGACACTGTATGAATAATATGATTTATCTTAAACTTTGAACGACCAAAATAATTTATTGAATGAGCGGAAAATTTAAAGTCATTTGTATTTTATTAAATTATTATTAGATTATTAGATAGATAGATGTATTTTATTAGATAGATGTATGAACGGTGAGATTTATCTCAAACTTTGGACGGCCCAGATGATTTATTGAGTGAGCGGAAAATTCAAAATCATTTGTATTTTATTAGATAGATACTAGCTGGGTCCCGTGCCTCCGGCACTGTATGGACAATATGATTTATCTTAAACTTTGAACGACCAAAATAATTTATTGAGTGAGCGAAAAATTTAAAGTCATTTGTATTTTATTAAATTATTATTAGATTATTAGATAGATAGATGTATTTTATTAGATAGATGTATGAACGGTAAGATTTATCTCAAACTTTGGACGGCCCAGATGATTTATTGAGTGAGCGAGAAATTCAAAATCATTTGTATTTTATTAGATAGATATATATATATATAGTCCGGATGTTAAACTCAGTTCTTATCCAACTCATCCGAGCTCACCCTTCTTTAGCGACGAACCCGGCGACGGTTCGATCATACAACTGTCGTCTATACTTTTAGCGACGGACAACAGTTGTCTATACTTTTAGCGACGCTATATGTTGTCCGTCGCTAAAAGTATACACGACGGTTATATGACCGAACCGTCGCCGAGTCCGTCGCTAAAGAGGGGTGAGTTTGAGTGAGTTAGATAAAGAGTGAGCATAAAATCCAGACTCAATATATATATATATATATATATATATTACAAATATTTTACGTTAATTAATATTAATGATAATATTTTTTAAGAGATATATAATAATTAAGACCTTTTTATAATTTATATTAATTTTATATATTGTTAAATTTTATAATTAAAATTTGTCTCAACGCGGTGGCTATGACCCAAATTCTTGAAGTTTGATATTATATCATCCATCATGTACAAGTAATATTATTTAATCATCAATCCTACTTTGTTTTAAGATAAGGCAGTCGTATGTGAGTATTATAGATAAGAATATTATCAAGTTCGCAAGAAGAAAAAAACGTCGGAAACCCAGAATTATCAAATTTGCATCCATACTGCTGATGATACAACATGCTCATAACTCAGGTCAAGCCACCATATCCCCAGCAAAGAGAAGGTTGCAAATCATTTCTTCCACGGGAAGTCGGTGTTGGAACATAATAGCAGCTTGCAGGCTCTTCTTTTCCTTCCTATACAATTCTACCTCACCAACTCTGCCACTTCTTTCAAGATCAGCTAATAACACATTGTATGTTCCTACAGCACTAGGAATTCCATTGCTTCTCATGAGTTCAAATGTTTTAAGCCCTTTACCCGTGTTTCCAGATGAAAAATAGGTACCAATTAAGGCAGTGTAAGCAGTGGTACTCTTCTGGTCATCAGGCAATAAATCAAATATTTTTGCTGCAGAGACGGCCTTTCTAGCACAACCAAGCCTATATATTAAGAGAGCACTTAGATGTGTTCCAAGGGAATGTCCAGCTCTAACCATTTCCTCAACAATCTCTACAACCTTCGGAAATGTGTTTGTCCTGATTGACGCACCTATCAACGAAAGATATGTAGCTCTCTTCAAATTAATACCCATTTTCACAATGTACTCAAAGGCCAATAAAGCACCATCCAATCTGCAGTGAGCGCTGTATACCTCGACAATGGTAGAGATAACATCAGAGTGCAATTGAATATTCTTTTTCATCATTTCGGTAAGTAAGAGGTCAATAGCAACAAAATTTTTCCGAGTTAAAAAATCTAAAATTAACCCCTGATCAACGAAGGAATGACTTTCGGCAGTACTAGCATCTAAGCCATCTGTCTCTTTCTCATCAATGCATTCAATAGATAAATGAGGATTAACTAGTCTGAGAAGGACATCACTCTCCCCAGAATTTCTTAGAGTTTTATGCGCTTCAAGAAATACAGCATAACGAAGAACAAAGGAGTTCTCTTTCATGTACTCAAGAATTTTGGTAAGTGCCCTTGTTTCTCCTGCTTTGCAACAATTTCCAACCAAAATGTTGCATGTAGCTTTATCAGGTTGTACTCCAGCTTCTTGCATTTTGCTAAAGATCTCCAGAACTTCATTGAACTTACCTGGAAAATGTAAATAACTAAAATTTATCAAATAAAATCACTAAATTCCAACAAGAACAGCTGAATGCAAGAAGAGTAAACTAATCATACTAAATAAAGCAATATTTCAAGTGGTTGAGTTTTGAAATTCAAGTTAATTAAAAATATAAGAAAATAATTTAGTTCAATTAAACTCACGTCTATAGTTATTTTATTTGACATATTTTATTATAATTTAATAAGAATTTGGCATTCATCATTAGTAGACAGTTTTAGAAATAAATTTGCACACTGGCAACATTACCGCAACTTGGAGCATGAAAAAAGAAAAAGAAAAGAAGAGTAAAATATGAAACCAAACTACACCTTGTGGTTGTGGCAGTACCACATGGAATGAACACGACTCTTGTAGACATAAAAATAAAGCAAGGACATATTCAAGTTAATGTTTCCGCTATAAATTGTTTAAGTCCTTCAAACAGAAGTTACATTCAAGTTCAGACACCAAATTGTAACACTTGAATAAACATTAACACTAATCACAGGTAAGCATAACTGTAAAATGCCCCAAGCGAATGAATTCTTCAAGCTATTAACCCCCCCCCCTACTTCTATACTATGGCTGGAAGACGCTCACGAATGATGTATGATGGCATATCAAAATTGAAATGATAGCAAACAAAGAGCTGACAGTAGGTACAGGATTAGGTTCAAACTTACCAGATTTAGCAAGATGCTCCATTAAGACCGTGTAAGTGTAACAATTAGGAGAACAACCAGCTCCAATCATCTCCTTGTACGCCTCAGTAGCCTCCTTTTCTCTATTGTGATCAAACAAAACCTTCATATAAGCAGTGTAAGAAACAATTGTTGGGGGACAGCCCTTATCTTTCATCTCCTTCCATATCTTCATTGACCCTTCAATATCTCCATCATTAGAAAGCCAATGGATTAGCGAAGTGTAAGTAACTGCATCAATCTTGATCCCTTTCTCTTGCATTTGCTGAAAAACATGATTCATTGACGAAATCCTCCTTGCTTCTCCAAAAATATCCAGCATAGTAGTGTAAGTAAAGTGATCGTGCTTAAAACCTCTTAGCCGAGAGGCCCAATTGAAAAACAACCAGGCCTTCTCCATTGGTGGGTGGGATTTGAGGACTTGATTAATAGTGTAAGAATCCCATTTTATAGACAGCTTCTCCAGATATTCTTGGGCAGAATCCCAAGTGGAATACCGCAATAGGTTTGTTATGATTCTAATTGCATCCCTTGTATAAACTTTTGTGTCTACATTTTCTTTTTCAGCTGACTTGAGTTTTTTATTCATGGGTTTGTTAAATTTCCAAATGGGTCTGTCTTGTTTGAATTCTTGAAGGGAATGCACAGCCTTAATTGCAGTAGTTCTCCCATAGCCAAAAGGCCAGCCAACACAAAAAGCCAAAAGGGGTGTAAGACATCCACGAGTGCCATGAGAAGTAAACATAAAATAAGCATCAAATCTCTTTATATGCGATTTTCTCCACTTCGCAGAAGCAACAGTTATATTTCATATGATCATCTAACCCCATGAAAATAAAATAATTAGAGAAAGTTAACCAAAAGAAAACAAAACACTGAAATCAAAAATTGTATTAAATTTAGAAAATAAAAGGAATGCTAAAGAGAAAAAGATTACCAGTTAGTATCAGAAAAGTTCAGCAGCTCTCTTCTGGTTTTCATTCATCTTCTCTGGTGACTGGGTGAAGAATTCCAGGTTTTTGTTCTTCATCGAATCTCCCCTCAGTTGGATCCACCCGCTACCCTAAAATGACGAGAAGGCGGGTATCGTTGGAAAATACGGCACCCGTTATGTTGCCAGTCTCCGTAAACAGATTAAAAAGATGGAGGTTTCACAGCACAGCAGATATTTCTGTGAATTTTTTTTGGGAAATACGCATTAAAGTGTAAGGATGAACCGAATCCAGAATTCTGAATCGTCACACGCTGATCAGATTCGATAGTGTAGGCCGAACCTTTTTAAAACCAGGCCCAGTCAATTCGGTTATTTTAGCTGGACAAGCAAGAACCCGTTGGATTTGAATAGCAGCAGGCCATCGGGTTGCTAAAGTTGAAAATTTTAATTTAATTGATTATTATAGGAAAGTTATATTTTGTCTAAGATCATCCTCACATAAATACTATACATTCATTATAATTTATTTTTATTTTTTGGGGGACAAGATATTTTAAAGCAAAACCGATACTTTTATACCGAGAAATAATATTTTTACATTGATTTAAAACCCAGAGAAAATATTTATTTTTTTATACGGAAATATCAGTTCTCTATTTAAGATTTATAAAAATTTATTTTCTTCTAACATTCATAAATGGCGCAACACAAATGTAATCTTGTTTCTTTCTATTTCACGATAATCATGTTATATTTGTAAAATAAAAAATTTAAGTATATTTATTTATCAAAAAACTGCACAAATTATGATATAAATATTTTTGAAGCAACTTGCAAATCCTCAAGTTCAAAATTTCTTTATAATTTTCTATATAAGTTGAAACAAAAATGACAATAGTCCAAGTAGAGTAGTTTGCTTTTTATCAAAAAATGGTCTACTATTTTCTCTTTTCGTATTATACTAAAATGAAGGAAGGGGAATTAAAAAAGAAAAAGAGTTGAATATATTATACAGCATATTTGAGTCAACGTCTCTCAGTCTTTCAATAAACACGAGTCAATGTTTGACAAATATTAGTCCTGTCCTCGTGCTCGGCTTGTCTATTGCCGCCGGCGTCGATCTCAGCCGAAAAAACAGAAATTTGATTTGGTCTCAGTTCACTGCTTGCCATCACTTGTACCTGAAAATTGCATAACCTATACAAACTCAAGTATTAAAAACAAAGGAGTGTTTTTTCCAAAGTTTCAATGGCGTCCTATCAAGTGATAAAAAGAAATTTTTATTTTTCCACATCTCACAGAGAGGCAATATTATACAAGCATGTGAGGCGTGCCTCGATCTCTCTTAACTAAAAGTCTAAATATCCTTGGGAAATAGATGCACTCGGATAGTCAATTGGAACAAGCTCATGTTTTTATAAAATAATATATCCAACATCATTCTCCTCTATCCCCTTCATACACTTCCATTCAAGAATATGCCAACTCCATGCACTTTCTTTCTATAGTAACTCCAAAGACAAAAGTGCCCTTCATATTGATATTTTAAAGCAAAGTAATATATAGATAATGATTTAATAGAGTCATTATAACTTTCCAAACATTTGCATAATTGTATGTTGGAAGCATCGCTCAATTATGCCTTTGCCTCTATTAGTGTGTGTGCTAGTTCCGCCTGATCTACTCCAAACTGACTCTTTGAACAGTAAGTATCAGGGCCTTGCTCTTCTGCACAGCATCATATACTGGCCAGAGCTCGAAAAAATGACTTCTTTACGAGAATCTTTGACAGCCATGATGGTTAAGTAACAATAAGACATGTGAAGACGTAGCACTGGAACTTTATCTACTTGCCAGTTCTTTCCATCTAATTCCTTCAACAGAATGTTTGATTTGAATAAATTTCATGTCACGAAGGATCTTAATCAGTAATGTATTAGACTTTGGTATGCTTGTAAAATCTAATTATCATATACACCCTGCCCCCCCCCCCCCCCCCAACAAAATAAATAAATAAATCAAATCATCCTCTACAACAATATACTACTATAAAGTGTTGCCACTTCTAATCTCACGTCAAATGTGTAGATTTGATACTCCTACAAGAAGGCAACTAAGGACCATACATTTCATAACAGAATGGAAATGAATTCCGGAAACCCAAGCATAACAAAACTAAGATAGGACTGCCCTCTACTCTCTAAGATGAACGATTGAACACATAACAATCAACAACAAGATTATCCAATCATAATTCATGTCCTTAAATTCCCAACTAGTAAACATCTAAAACATTTACATTACCGAATGATAAAGGACCGAGTGAATTCAGAGAGAATAGAGGCTCAAAATTTAGGACACGGGAAATATAAGCTAGTTTTCAGCTACGAAAATCTTTCTGTAATCATTTCCAATGAAGGGTATATTCAATGTCAACAGACCACAAGTACAAAGTTAGTACATCTCTCTACAGAATCCGTATGTTTTATTAACAAAGATTACCAACAATATCATAGTAATCAGATAAAAGAACATACCACAAAATTCATGTGCTCGGGTATTTGATCATCTTGTGCAAAATCATGGTCCTCGCCATTCCTACATCACGGCTACACTTATCAGCATATAAACTCAAATTTTCAATTGTTTGCATAAACCCGCTCAATTTTTTCTTGATCTCATTTATGGCAATTTCCACTGCATCCCCTTCTCTAAGAGCGAAATCAGCATTATGCAACAATGCCTCAATCTCAATTTCCAATTTATCAACAAGCACCCGAATTTGATCTAAATCCTTAACTACGAGGTAAGTCCCAATCTCCATTGAACTAATAAACTCTTGCTGCCCTTTTATTTCGTTCTCATACTTCTTCCAAATAGAATTCACCCATTTTCCCATTGACCCTAATGGCACAGCGGCCGCTGCAGCCAATGCGGTCAACATGGGTGGAGCAGCAACCGCAGCTGCAACCACTGAGCAAATCAAAACCGCCGTAAAAGTGGCAACAAATAATACATTAGACAACTTCCTCCACTTTTTCATTGACCTCAATTTCTTATCAAGCTTACCCTTTTCAGCTTGCAATTTGATCAACATAAACATTCGTGTATTATAAATAGACTGAAATAGTAAAAAGAACTCATCACCAAAAGGATCACCAGATGCCTTAAAGTTGTTCAATTCTTGCAATGTCCGGGAAAATAAAATAGAGCCATCACTCTTTTCTTCCTCAAATTGCCGCAAAGCAACATTGACAGTAAACTGACTGCCACGGGCACGTTTGAGGCAATTACCAAGCGCAGTACAGAAATTAAGTGTTTCGAGGCTGTTTTTGAAGTAATCATCCACTAAACTGAACAATTCTTTATTCTTCCAGATGTCTTTCTTGCATTCTAAAATGACTTTGATTACATCTTGATCCATTTCGAGTAAACTTTCGGTAACTTCCCGGAGAGAATCTAATGAAAGTGATCGGACCTCTACTCCGACGGCTAGGCTGTTCATGAGTTGGCTGGTGCGGCGGTGGACGGTGGAGTCGAATGATCGGAGCTCCGGATCAACTCTACATGCGGCCTCGTAGGAGGTTAGATCCGGTGAATTGGTGGTGTTTGTTGGTGGAGGAGGATTGACCGCCGTTTTCTTGCTCAATATGCATCCCATTTGTAGGCAGATTTGGAGGAAGAGGGAGACAAAAAAGATTAAATCTTTAATATGGGTTTGTGCTAGATATCAAGAAATAATGAGAGTTTTGAGTGTTTGTAGGTGAAGTCAAGAAAAATGAGTCTGAAGCTGGTTCATAAGTGGGGTCTGGGGGAGGAAGAAAGAAGTAGGAAGGGGTAGAAATGGAAGAAAAAAAGAGGGGTTGTGTTTGTTTAGTATTTTCCGATAAGTTTCATATTTGTATGATAGATCAAAGAGGAAACGATTAGTATGAAGTATATTTTTAAGTAAGTTGGTCAATTAATTAATACAGTCTTGACAGACATACGAAATTCTATATATGTCTGCATTCTATTAATTAATTGACCAACTTATCAAAAAATAAACTTCATCTTAATCGAATCCGATCAAGAAGTTGACAAAGTAAGCTGACCGGTGACTTGACGAATATTCAAATGCAGCATTTGTTTCAAATGACTGAACAGCCTACCCTGGTGGACTTTTGATACAGTTTGAGGAATCCTTGGTGCATGTCCACGAGGACCACGACTACAACTTAAAAAACATTACTCCCTCCGTTTCAAATTATCTGCTGTTTTAGCAAAAAAAAATTGTCCCACAATATCTTTTTTTTTAAGATTTCAATGCATTTTTTTCATTTGTTTTCCAAATTTGCCCCTTTATCTTAATTGTTGATAATTATTACTCTCATTAATGCCTCTCCTCTTTTTTAAACATCCACATTCATGCCCCTCTCTCTCTTCAATTAATAATTGTTTCTCTCTATCTCTCTCTTCAATTAATGTGCTGCTTTCTCTCTCTCTTCAATGTTTCTCTCTCTCCAATTAATTAGCTGTTTTTTCTTTCTCTTCAATTAATAAAAAAGTCAGCACAAAGGGTATTTTAGTATTTTTATCATACATATTGGTATATGTGTGAAACTCTAGAACAGTAGATAATTTGGGACGGAGAGAGTAGTACTTATTAACTAAAGTTATATTTAAATTTTTTTTATAATATTAAAAATTAAGTAATTAATATTTACTTAAAATTCTAAAATATTATATATTAAGGGACAAAAAAATTTCTCTAAAATATCTTATATTAAGGGATGAATAAAGTATCATGTGGAGAATCTTTGGTGATGCAGGGCTTACGTTGAAATTTATGATTTTCTTTTCATTTTACTTTTTCATGTCTATAATAAGATTGGTACCCAAATTTTTTTTTTTAATAATTATAATAACAATAATGAGTTTGAGCTCCTATAATTCTGAAAATTTGTATCGAAATTTATTTTTAAATAGAGTGACTACTCTTAACTCAATCACACATGTAATTAACAAAAATTTATGTATATTACTATATATTTTCAGAGATTTTATTTTTATTAAAATAGTTTGATGGCCATTAATTAATCTTTTAAATTTGAATAGATGATGTGAAATTGTATTATATATACATATATTAATATATATAGGTCTGACAAAATATAGTTATGGGTTAATTTTGATTTTCAAAATATGATTATGGTTCCATTTAAGAACTAAAATCATATTAACCATTTTTAATATGGATTGTGTGGGTTGGAACTATATGGTTATGGTTCAAAATCATATTAACTATTTTAAGATGTTTTGACTTTTAAACAAAACTTTTTAAAAATAAAATTGTGACCGTCACAATTAAATTAATTAAGTAATAATATGATATAAAAATTATTAAAATAAATAATAAAATGTTAAAAAACTATACTAATAAAATTTTAAATTAAAATTATTAATATCCTTCCATATTTAAATATAATCATTATATATACTGCAGTTTGAATATAACACACTTAGACATAATTAATATTTTTCTATTCTTGTAGCAATTATTAATTATTTAAAGTTAGCATTATAAATAAATTTCAAAAATAAATGTAATCATAATTTATGCAAACTCATATTCTGAAAATAAAAATAAAAAATCTAAACATGCATTCACACATGAATATGGTGAAATTGAGGTCGGGTCAAAGTTTTAGTGTTGACATTGTTTTACGGTTAATATGGTGAAATTGGTGAAAATATATGCATTCTGAAGGAGGAAAATATATGAAGATTCACACACGAATAGATTTATAAGCAAAAAAGAATAATAAAAAGAAAGAAAAAGAGGCCAGGGTAAATATAAAAAGTGAATTAATCAATTCAATTTCCTTTCTAAATTAATTCTAATTAAATTTGGCCGAAGAAATTAAACAATGTCAAGACTAAAAGTAACTTTAAAGATTGGGAAGACTAAAATTTGGTCAAACTAAAATTGGGGTCCGGTCGACAACAAAGGAAAAACGAGAAAATAACTTTTCGATTTGGATGAAAATGAAATATGGATTGAAAAATAATTAATCGGTTCAGAACTATATTTGCTTTAAAAAATATGAGTTCAAATTTTAACCGACCTGAATAAATAAAAATAATTAACCAACTCATTTGATTCCAATTAATATGATTTGACCCAACAGTTAACTAACTATATTATCAGGTCTACAGAGTCCGGATCCAGTCCGGGATCCCGGAATCTATTAAAATACGGATTTTTTTTTTGAAACAACTAAAAAAATTATGGAATTGGAATTTTTACATAATACAGTGTTTTGGGCGTGATTTGGATGCCTATACCAAAATATTTCTGTACAGTCTGGCCAGACAGTACATACATTGGTTGGTATAGATATTAAAAACACATTCAAAACACTGTATTATGAAAAATTTTCAGTTTCATAATTTTATTATTATTTTTTTAGTTGTTCTATAAAAAAAATAAAAAATTTGGGATTCGTTTTTTATCAGGTCCAGGAGTCCGGACCTGATTTGTTGTGCAGGTCTATATATATATATATAACAAGGATCAGGTCCGAGAGTCCGGACCTGATCCAAAATTCGAACCCAATTTTTTATTTTTTTTGTAAAACAACTAAAAAAAATTATGGAACTAAAATTTTTCCATAATACAGTGTTTTGGGTGTGTTTTTAATACCTACACCAACCAATGTATGTACAGTCTGCACAGATTGTACAGACATATTTTGTTATACGTATCCAAATCACACCCAAAATACTGTATTATGTAAAAATTCAAGTTCCATAATTTTTTTTTAGTTGTTTTAAAAAAAATCAAAAAAAAAATCCGAATTTTGTTAAAATTCGGGAGTCCGGACTTAATCCGGACTCTATATATATAATACAATAGATCTTTTTAAGAACCACATATTTACGGTTACGCCGACACCGAAGAACCGCACTTCAACCGCATTAACAAAACCACACACACATACATATAAGGCATTGCCTTATATAACTTTTTCAATATATAACTATATAAATTTTTATATATATCAAAAAACTTATTACGGAATAAATATAAATATATACATATATATAATACAATAGATCTTTTTATATTTAATATTCTAATAATTAATATTTCTTTTTGAGAAATTAATTTTGTTCCAAAAATTGTCAAATACTTCTTTGTAGAGTAAAATTCAAGAATGCTCAGAATAATATTTCTATGAAAAGATACTGGATGAAGCGCAAATATCAAGGATATTCCACTAATTTCATGGAATATAGAAGTCAAAACTTTAACCAACTGAGTATAATAAAGAATGGAATTACAAAAGAAATCACTAGGAATGCGATAGACCGCACAGGCAGGCTATTCCAACATTATAATAAACAACGAAATCAAGTCTGGCGTAAAACGTACAGACAGGATATTCCAACAGAACAATAAGGACGGAACCAGGTTCGGCGTAAAACGCACAGACAAGATATTCCAACAGAATAATAAAGACGGAACCAGGTCCGACGTAAAACGCACAGACATGATATTCCAACAAAATAATAAAGAATGATATAATAGAATAATTTCACCAAGTATAGAGTAGCCCGCGTATACAGGTTATTTCAACAGAATAATAAATAAAGGAATAATAGAAGTTCTCTTCATGAATACAAAAGAAATAATACCCCTTACCTTGAAAGGAAGAGTACTGGATATAGGAGTAGTGAAGTAGCAGAACACTTTTCTTCTTTCTCTCTATAATTTTCTCTCTCTAGAGTTTCAATGAATTCGTAAGAAATAATGAAGGAATGAGCTTCTATTTATAAGAGAATTGAAGGGATACTGTTTAGTCCGTGTGCACTGAATGATTTCACGGATGAATTATTTAGCAGTGGCGTGTGAATGCTAGGCCATGAATTTCAAAGCTTTATCAGTAAAGAACAAAACAACGTGCAATAATACATATATAATTGATCACATGATATAATCACACACCAACACAGTTATTATATATATAACAACATATAATAATAATACTCTTTTCACACCACCCGTGGCTAGACTTTCTTCTCCCATCCATTTCATTACTCCACCAAAATCCACTAACATATATATATATATAGGGCTATATGTATATACACAGCTGTGTATTACACAATAGGCCTAAGACGACAGATTTTTTGGGTTATAGCAATGATAAACTGTCGCCATAGCTCAGAATAGCTATGACGACGGGTGAAACCGTCGCTATAACCCAAAAAATCGTCGCTATAGCCTACTGTGTAATACACAGCTGTGTAGACACATTTTTTCCATATATATATATATATAAAATACTTCCCTCCTTTCCCACACAAGACATCAACCTAACTAATGGTCACACCTTTTATTATATAAAATTTTTTTACCGATTATTTTAAAAAATGGGTAAATGGGAGTCCACAAATACCACAATTACTTCATAAAAATCTCCTCAATATTTTTAACAACATTTATCAACATTATTATAATTCACAATATTAATCGACCAGATCGTTACTAGGAAAGAGGGTTTTTTTTAATAAGGATTTTTTCCTATTGACGCGCAATTAGGTGACCAACTCTCTCCTTGACAGAACTTCTAGACATCGTTAATATTACAAATAATAATACTAATAACTCTGTCATCTCAATTATTGATTTAATAATATATAAATTATCGACAATAATTAAATCAAATAACGTGAGATACTATGCAACAATTACTATAGCAATAATTGAACAAAATTGAGTAACTTCTTACGTGAGCATCAATAATCAATACCGTGTGCTACTATGTAACCACGTGTATTCATGTACTTTTAACACCGGGTGTTTCAACAGTTAACGATAAAACTTCAGCCGTTATTTTCATAAAATATTTTTTTGTCGTTTTCTTAATCCGACAATAATTCCGTTGTGGGGTCCACCAATGATTGTGTCGTCGTACGAATATTCTCTGCTCAAATTAATATTTTCCGACTAATCGAATATTATACAACAATTTGAGTACTTTATAAAATTTATAAATTTTACCACAACTATAACATTATATTAAATTCGTTCCATAATATTCAAAAATGATAATTATAGAAAATTCATCTTTATTCATAAATATTGGGGTTTTACAAAATCCATTTAAAATGGCTGATTAAGTCTAAAATCAACATAAATTTTTTTATTTATTCATTAAATTGATCAGTTCGAAGCTGTCAGAAGCAGAATATTTAGAATAGATAAAAACAAAGATACGATCAATTGTATCGCTTAGGACTGAGGCAGTGCTTAACAGGGAACAACTCCCAGACGAAAGGAAGAAGGAAATGGACAAAGCTATAAAATTGCTTTTGAGGTTTGGATCAAATCTCTCTTAGTCTTTTTCCCTCTACAAGTGCATTTGACGTTATAAATAAACACGTCAACTAGATAAACGCGTGTTAGAGTAATTTATTTATGAATAAATGACAAGCAGATAAAAATGTGTGACATGGCAAAAAAATGTAATCCAATCCTTTCTGACCATCTCCTCTCTCCTCAGGACTTCGTTTCTCTCTCAAAAACATTTTCTTTCTAAACTTTCTCCCATCATTGAATCTGAGTTCCCAAAATCTAAAACTCTTTTCCCACTTAATTTGACGATTGATTTCTGACTCGAATTCCAACCCAGCAAGGAGGAGAGGGGAGGGGAGGGGAGGGGAGGGGAGAGGAGGGGAGGGGAGGACTAAACGGAATCTAAATTGTTTTCAACTTGAAGACATGGTTTCTATTTATGGATCTACAATTTTATATATTGTGTGAAAGGAAATTCTCCTCGTTATTACCCCTCAATTGTTATTGTCGGCAGTGGTTATTATGAAGTTAATTTTTGTCAATTGATTAATATAAGTTCGACATGCAGGTCGGGAAGTGATCTCTCCCTACGTGTCCGTCGGTAGACTCCAGTCCAAGGCCCAAAGTGGCTGCGTAAAGTATATATAATAAGTTGATAATTGAATTTAAGGTTGGCTAATTGGCTTGTTTAAGCTTAAACTTTAAATTACTCCTATTAAATCCCACTTTACTCCATTGATTTTGCTTGTGCATTTCTTAAGCAATAGATAAGAAAATAAAAACACGTATTCATCCAAATTTTTCTATCAAAAGATAAACAAGTTTGGACCAAAAAAGAAAATAATCTAATTTAAACTTCTATAGTCATATATCATCCTTATATTTGCAAATATAATTAGATTAATGAAAAATTAAAATGATAAATAAAATTGAAAGTTATTATAATTATTTTTGAAAAAGTAAGAAAAATACTTTTTTTTATAATCATAATTTAAGAAAATGCCCAATTAGCACACCTATAGCCCCACATTTTGTTGTAGTATTCAAATTCATGCGGTTAAAGTTTAAACTTCTCCAATTTATAAAGATTTGACAGATAGAGCGAGTGAAAAAGTCTAATCGCTCCTTTTCCCCCTTCTCTCTTCCCGTTACTCCCCGCAACAGAAAGTGCTCCGAAACAATCCCTTCCATTGTCTCCACCAGCACCTCCTCCCGACTGCTAGTCCGCCCTCCACAAACTTGCCGTCTGCTGCCATGGGCTTCTTCACGCCGGCGTTCTTCTCGAAAACTTCAATTTTGGGCTTGAACGTGAACTGGGTCCCGATGAGAATTATAAATATTCAAACTTGTTTCAATTGGGTCAGACCCAAAAAATTCCTTCTTTTTTCTTCTTGTGTTCCAATCAAGATTGATGGTAATAGTAGTAATATATAAAACTAGCAACAGTCTCGTGCCTCCAGCACTATGGACGTTGGGATTTATTTCAAATTTTAGACGACCCAAATAATTTATTGAGTGAACGAGAAATTCAAAATTATTTGTATTTTATTAGATAGATGGATGATGGGATTTATCCCAAACTTTGGACGTCCTAGATGATTTATTGAGTGAGCGGGAAATTCAAAATTATTTGTATTTTATTAGATATAATTAGATATATAGAATATGGATATAGATAGATAGAATTAGATAGATTGTATTTTATTAGATAGATGGATGGTGAGATTTATTCCAAACTTTGAACGGTCGAGATGATTTATTGAATGAGCGGGAAATTCAAAATCATTTGTGTTTTATTAGATAGATTGTAGATCTATAAATCAGTATTCGATTTCTTTCACAGTTTCAAATTCAAATGGAAATTACAATTCATTGCTTGTTAGGGAAAATGGAGGTGTGGAAACGAAACGGGGGGGGGGGGGGGGGGGGGGGGGGGGGGGGGTTTGAATTGTCAATTGTGACCATATTCACCAAAAATGGGGTCAACTATGTTATCTTCTGTCAATACAAACCAAAACCAGCTGAAGACACTTGACCCTAAAATGGGGCCGCTGTTTGGTGTTCCTTGGAGACTAATTTAATCTTTGTCTCCGGTCTCTCTCTCTCTCTCTCTCTCTCGTGTTTAATTTAAAATATAGGTAGGTTGCAGAACCAAAATATCTTGCCAACACGATGGCCCACGCCAACCGAAGATATTGGAAGGCTTATATGGGTGGACCAACTTTCAAGCTCACTTCTCTTAAAGAACATGGGCTTACCTAATTGGGCCTATTTGTTGAACTAGTTTTTATATATATATATATATATATATATAAAATTAAAATTAAATTTGTTTAGTTTATATATTCCGTCAATAATAAAGAAAAAATAGTAAATATTAGGGAAATATTTTGTTTCATGTATACTTAATAAAAAAAAATAATTTGTTACTTAAGTTGTGTCGTACCATAATAAAATTATAATGATAAATTTGTGAATATTGTATAATTTTATATTTAAAAAAATTGAGCTCTGATTATTTTTGTAAATCTGAAAACATATTATAGAAATAAATATTAACGTGTGTTTAAATATTCTTAATAGAAATGAAATGGTTTGAATTTCTGCATTAAAAACAGTTGAGCATGCATATAATAATCAGAGAAAAATTATCATCTTTAAAATTTAATATTTGAAAAAATATGTGAATAATAGTGCGTGATGTTGCAAGTGATACATACATACATACAAGAGATCACGTACGCCACCATGTTTAAATATCTTCCCGCACGGGCGCAAACATGTGGGACACTACTGACAGTAGGATAATAATACCAATACCACTACTTTGTTTAGGTTAATTTATTTAACTATGTTTTGTTTGAATAAAAGCCATCACAATGACAATGAACTCCAAAATTGGGTCCTACAGTTTGTATAATTTTATTTTGTATATGTATTAAAATTATATAATATTATACAAACGGAAGTATTGTATTATATAAAAATTTAAATTTAAATAAATTTAATAAATTTTTTAAAAGTCACAACAAAAACAATTTTTTTTTAAAAAAAATATCCAATAATCCGGTCCCCTTAGAAGGACTCAAGGCATCATTCATACCTAATGCACTATCTTGATCATAAGTTCCAAGCCTTATTAATTACTACTCCCTCAATTCCATAATAATTATTTTTTTAATTTTATGCACATGAATGAATTAAGAAAGTCATTTAATATTATCATTTAAAAAATTAAAATTTATATAAAATTCATCACTACTTTTTTTATAAAAAGTTGGAAACTATTAATGCAAGTGAGAAAAATTATTGAGAGAATGGGAAAAATTAGGGATAATATAAAAAAAATAATTTATTCTCCTAGAAAATTATAAACAATAAATAAATTAAAATAAATTTTTTCTTTTAAAAAAACAGTTATTATGAAATGAAGGAGTACTATTATTAGTAATATATATGAATTCAAACTCTTATTGTCTCCTTTCAGTCTCGTTTCAGGAGATTCTTTTAATTTGCAGCTGTACGTACTATATATATATATATATATATATATATATATATATATATATATATATATATATAGGGTCAGGATCAGGTAAGCGCTTCCTTACTTTGTTAAAATGCGAATTTTTTTTTTTGATTTTTTTTGGTTTTTTTTTTTTAAAACAACTAAAAAAAATATTTAATATTTTATGGAACTGAAATTTTTTCATAATACAGTGTTTTGGATGTGATTTGGGTACGTATAACAAAAATATGTATGTACAGTCTGGGCAGACTGTACCACCACTTTTTGGTATAGGTATTCAAAACACGCCCAAAACATTATATTATGGAAAAAATTTCAGTTCCATAAAATATTAAATATTTTTTTTAGTTGTTTTAAAAAAAAATCAAAAAAAATCAAAAAAAAAAGTCCGCATTTTAACAAAGTAAGGGAGCCCTTACTTGATCCTGTCTATATATATATATATATATCTATATATATATATATATATATATATATATATATATATATATATATGAGTTTTTTTTAGGTGGATATGAAAATTGGATACAAGTGTATTTGAATTTCACTCATAAGTAAAATTTAAATACACTTATATCTATTTTTCATGTCTACATACAGTTTTTGTGTATATATAAATGACGAATCTAAAGTACTCATTTTAAATAACATTCTTTTTTAAATAACACTCATTTTAAATAACATTCTTTTTTAAATAACACTCTTTTATTAAAATTACGTCGTTTTAGATATTTTTTTATAAAATAAGTGGGGTCGTGAGTTGTATTTTTATAAATAAAAAAAATAAGTGGGACCACTTTATTTTAATATTATTTTATATTTTAAAAGAATTTCTAAAACGATGTAGTAAAATAAATGAGTTCTATTTAAGAAAAGTGTTTTAGATTTATTATGTATATATGTATAAAATTGAAATTTAATTTACTTTCTTTATGTCGATACAATTATATATAAATATCATAAATTATTTAAAAATGTTAATTATTTTAATTTTAAATTTAAAAATATTTTAAAGAATTAAACAATGATTCGGAACCGGAAAGGGGAGGGGGTATTTAATTCGGAATGAGTTCTTTTTCGTACGCGAGTGTTGCATTTAGTAAGAAAAGAGGTAATGAAACAAACGAACTTATTGTATTGTAAAAGTAACAATATTTTTAAATATTTATGCTGGACAGATACTAGGAGTACTTGTTTAAGTATGGCAGGCACTAATGTTTGACTATGGACTACTTCCCCATTACTCCATTACTGCAAAACCAATATAGCATTTGACCAAAATTAAGGTGTGGGGGACCCGCAAAACTTACTTTAAAATATGGTGTAGTATGACACCAGATTCTTTGTCCCTAAATTTCCGTCTCCCGCTTAAATTTTGACATATATTTTTTTTATTTAATTTTAAAATTAATTAGTGTTAATTAAGTACTTAAATTAGGTGTTCAAATTTAAGTAGAGGGACACAAAAAAAAATAGAAAAATTAGAGACAAATGATCTACTCTAGTATGGTATGAGGCCCTGAGCTAGCGTTTCAACAATTTTAGAGTCATTAGTCTTTAATATACAATGGACATGGGATTAAGGGCTATTTGTTTATTTTTAAATGTGTTTAAATAAGTTTAAATTTGAACGAATAAGTCATTTGTTTAATAATTTTTAAAGTCTATAATGATATTTTTACTTACATTATCTCATAAACAATTAAAATTTATATTTATTATCCATCTTGTTTTCTATTTTAAATAAATTTTGTTATGTACAAATTGTTTTTTATTTTTGTTTAACAAAAAATTGGATATCCAATTTAATAAATGTTGTTATAGTTTTTTGTTTTGATTTTATGTACTATAGAATATTATTAATATTTGTTATTGTTTTGATAATACATGTATTCAGATGTTTTAGACAGACAATTATCAAACATTATTTTATTTCGTATTCAGATTTTACACTTCGCGCGTTCAACTCATTCATATTTTCTTATACATTCAGCACTTTTCATTCAGTATTATCAAATAACGCATAAAACTTTTTAGTGTCTTATTATGTATTCAATATAGTATATTAAGATTTTTTTGAAGTTAATTTGAGATAATTTTAAAAATTAAAACGATTAGTTAATTTAATTTTAAGAATTATAATTATGAAGATTATAAATTATTACCCAAGTACATAGTACTACAAATTACTGCATTTCATTTTTAAAATTTTAAGCTATTACATTAATTTTGAATTTAAAATATTTTCTTTAATTTTAAAAGTTAAATTTATCTTTGTTATAATGAAAATGCATGTGTAAATATGTTTCCTCATATTTCAAAGCATGCGGAACCATGTGTAATATTTTATTCATATGTTGAGAAGCTCGATTAAAAGAACGAGGAAACTTCTTAGCTTCTTCATTGTAAAATATTTAAGACTAGCATAATTTGAATTAGATAAAAAAAAAAAAGCCTTAGGGCCTTGGGCTATATATCCAAAATTTCCCCAATATTTTTTTTAAATTTATTTAAAGAAAATGGCCGACCAAGTCTCTTGATGAATGGATGATGCCACGTAAATGTTGATAGGAGATCTAGAGAGATATTATTAATTATTTAGAAGGCGAAGAGATTCCAAATGGGAGTGGGGACATGACTTGTAGAGAGTAATATTGTATGAGGAAATGTATATGCCCTTGGAGTTTGATTGCATTGGGGCTGATCTTGTACTACTAGTATATACTTCTAGTATATAGCAAGGCCTTGTGCATGCCCCTAGTAGCTACATACTTAAAAACACTCAAAACACCCGTCTTCAACAAGCACTACTACTTCAACTCTCTCTCTCCCACACAAACACACACAGACTGAGAGAAATAGTTAACAAGCAAAATCTAGAGCAAGAAATATACATTGAGTAAAATGGAAGGGTCGAGGTCGTCGTCGACTAAGAAAAATGGAAGGGAAGGAGGAAGCAGCAGCAGCAGCAGCAGCAGAGGATTGGGAAGGTTTATGAAACAAGAGAGAGGAAGGCTCTACATAATCAGGACTTGTGTTGTTATGCTCCTTTGCTGGCATGACTAATTATCCTTAATATTCAGTCATTTGATCACATGAATGACTAATTAATTTGCCTGCTCCATTATGTACATATATATATATATATATGCCTAGCCTCTTAATTATTATTGATTGGCTATTTTATTTGTAACATTGCATGAAGAGCTTTAAGATCGATATGTCTTCAAGTTTTGATTTCATTATCAACGTTAATTGCCATTAATTGTTTTAATTAATCTATATATATATATAATTGCATTGATTAATGTTCCTGATCTTTGATCAGAACTTTTTGTTTTGCAAGTTAATTATTGTATGGGAATTAAAAACGTACGTACTCAAGTTTTAAAAAATTAAAACCTTAATTCTATCTGAAGAAGATTTTCGTTAATCAGCATGCCATTAGAGGATTGAGTTTAAAGGCAATGAAATTAAGCAATCACTTCATGCTTTTGTTTTTTTTTTTTAACGACCAAGGAATCTCACTTACTACCACTAGAGCTAGGCAGCTAGCTAGCTTTATACTATTAATTAATTTGTACTATTTCATTTTTGGCCACTCGTATAATTTTGAGTGATCGACTGTACTGGTTGACTTATCAACCATGCACTACGTATAGGACAAAACACGACTATCTAATATTGCCATATATAATTAAGAATGAACACAAGAAAAAGTATATATATTACTCCCTCGTTAGAAAAATAAAAATATATATCAAGAATGTATTTTTTTTAATTATTATTTTTAATATATATATATATATTAATTTCTGAAAAGGGTTTCAAAAGAATAAATACAAGAAATATATATATTCCAAATTATCTAATAAACATTTACGTGAGCGTCATGATGTTGAAATTATTTTCAATTGACAAAACAATAAATTTAAGAAATTAATTACTGTTGTAGTTTTTTTATGTACGGTGTTTTAGTTTTCACTGTACACCATCACTCTCTGAACTCCAAACAAATTGCATTCAATATTAACTATAACCTTTCTTGATTTTCTTTATGGTAATGAACACCAATACAGCTATATATATATACTAGTAATTGCCCGTGCCTGAAGGCACGACGTAACGAAAAATTAGATTAAAATTCAAAAGTACTATATTACCTAAATATTTTTTGTAACCTAAAATAATTTACAATCACACATAACAATTATCATAATTCTCCACACCACCACAATAATTAATTTTTCTTTAAAAATAGATATCCAGAAAAATCTAAACCTTTCAACAAAACTGACAAATCATCAATAATAATTTTCATAATTCACCACACCACCATAATAACAATTATTATTTCTATTTTTATTATTATTGTTGTTGTTGTTACTATTATCATAATAATAATAATAATAATAATTATTATTATTATTATTATTATTACTATTAAAGTTATAATAATAATAATTATTATAATTATTATTACTATTATAATTATTGTTATTATTATTGTTATTAATAATAAATATAATAATAATAGTAATTATAATAATAGTAATAGTAATAATAATTATAATAATAATAATAGTAATTATAATAATAGTAATAGTAGTAATAATTATAATAATAATAGTACTAATAATTATAAGTATAATTATAATTATAATTATTATTATTATTAGCACTATTATAATTATTATTATTATTATTATTGTTATTAATAATAATTATAATAATAATAATAGTAATTATAATAATAGTAATAGTAATAATAATTATAATACTAACAATAGTAATAATAATTATAATTATAATTATAATAATAGTAATAGTAATAATAATTATAATAATAATAGTACTAATAATTATAATTATGATTATTATAATAGTAATAATTATAATATTAATATAATTATAATAGTAATATTAATAATATAATTATAATAAATATTATTATTACTATTATTAAAATAATTATTATTATTATTAGAAATATTATAATAATAATAATTAAAATTAAAATTATTAATATTATTATTGTTACTGAATTTTCAGTTCATGGGTTTGTGTCCTCCTTGGCTTTCGCCATAGTACACACCCTCACCACCACCACCACTCTCTTTTTGTATAAATGACTTTTTAAAGTAATGATAATTTTATATTATTTCTCTTATTTCTCTCTCCATGTGTAATATTTTGCTCAAAAAGTAAGTACTCTTTCTACTTTCTTTTCTTTTTTAACTAATATCCTATAAAGTTTTTTAGTTGTAGAAAAAATGAGAAGAAATTTTGACTCGAAATACATTCTTTATATATATATATATATATATATATTTCTAATTAAAACTCAAAAACACCAATTTTCTTAAAAAAAAATTATCTTCTATTACAAAACTGACATTATCTCTTTTTGTTTTCATTCAATTTCTTTTCTTTTATTACCAAATTAAAATTCAAATTAGATAAATATAAGGTGTTAAAACTCCAAGACTATTTACTTAGTTTTCTTTACCCCGTGTGGCCTTATCCAACTCTGTTAAATTTGTCACATTTTTACTATATTGGATTTTTAATAAAAAAAATTGCTGATTAAAAAAATTATTCTAATATTTTCTTTATAAGAAAATTATGAATACACACACACACACACACACACATATATATATATATATATATATATATATATATATTTATATATTAAACTTAACGACTTAAATGTTGAGAATTTATATTTTGATTTTAGAAAATTATATATATAGTTATATATAATTTTTATTCTTAACAAAAAAAATTTAAATTTGATCCCACTGAACTTTGTGGCCGGATTCGCCCCTGTTGTTATAATAATAATTATTATTATTATAGTAGTAGTAATTATTATTATTATTATTATTATTATTATAATAGTAGTAATTATTATTATTATTATTATTATTATTATTATTAAGTAATTGGAGTAACAGGAGAAGATAGAAAGATAAAAGAGGAGAGAGAAAGATGAGAGAGGAGATAGAAAAAGAGAGGAAGGACAGGAATAAAAGGAGATGAGGAGGAGATATTTAGCAAAAAAAAAGAATAAGAGGAGAGAGAAAGAGAAAAGGCGGAGGAGAGAAGAGGGAGAAAAGGGAAGGAGCCAAGGAGAGAGAAAGAGGAGAAAATTTGGGCAAAATTTTGTTTGTGTGAGATGAAATGTGAGCCTTTAGATTAAGTTAGAATGAATCTGAGACGTTGTTGTGCTTTGTCAAATTATAGAATTCAAATTGGGTTCTGTTTTATTATATAGATATTATAATTATTTTTATAATAATAATAATAATTATTATTATTATTATTATTAGTACTATTATAATAATATTTATTATTATTACTATTATTATTTATTCGTGTGTGAAGAAGAGAGGAGAGAGAAATATTTTGTGTGTGAACATGAGAGAGAGAGTATGGTGTATGAGTGGATTTGATTTGGGCGGGAAGAAATATGAGCCTTTAGATTAAGTTGGAAGAATTAAGTTAGAATGAATCTAAACCGTTCTTGTCCTTTGTCAAATGAAAGATTCAAATTAGGTTCTGTTTTATTATATAGACTAGTAATTGCCCGTGCCTGAAGGCACGACGTAACGAAAAATTAGATTAAAATTCAAAAGTACTATATTACCTAAATATTTTTTGTAACCTAAAATAATTTACAATCACACATAACAATTATCATAATTCTCCACACCACCACAATAATTAATTTTTCTTTAAAAATAGATATCCAGAAAAATCTAAACCTTTCAACAAAACTGACAAATCATCAATAATAATTTTCATAATTCACCACACCACCATAATAACAATTATTATTTCTATTTTTATTATTATTGTTGTTGTTGTTACTATTATCATAATAATAATAATAATAATTATTATTATTATTATTATTACTATTAAAGTTATAATAATAATAATTATTATAATTATTATTACTATTATAATTATTGTTATTATTATTGTTATTAATAATAAATATAATAATAATAGTAATTATAATAATAGTAATAGTAATAATAATTATAATAATAATAATAGTAATTATAATAATAGTAATAGTAATAATAATTATAATAATAATAGTACTAATAATTATAAGTATAATTATAATTATAATTATTATTATTATTAGCACTATTATAATTATTATTATTATTATTGTTATTAATAATAATTATAATAATAATAATAGTAATTATAATAATAGTAATAGTAATAATAATTATAATACAAACAATAGTAATAATAATTATAATTATAATTATAATAATAGTAATAGTAATAGTAATAATAATTATAATAATAATAGTACTAATAATTATAATTATGATTATTATAATAGTAATAATTATAATATTAATATAATTATAATAGTAATATTAATAATATAATTATAATAAATATTATTATTACTATTATTAAAATAATAATTATTATTATTAGAAATATTATAATAATAATAATTAAAATTAAAATTATTAATATTATTATTGTTACTGAATTTTCAGTTCATGGGTTTGTGTCCTCCTTGGCTTTCGCCATAGTACACACCCTCACCACCACCACCACTCTCTTTTTGTATAAATGACTTTTTAAAGTAATGATAATTTTATATTATTTCTCTTATTTCTCTCTCCATGTGTAATATTTTGCTCAAAAAGTAAGTACTCTCTTCTACTTTCTTTTCTTTTTTAACTAATATCCTATAAAGTTTTTTAGTTGTAGAAAAAATGAGAAGAAATTTTGACTCGAAATACATTCTTTATATATATATATATATATATATATATATATATATATATTTCTAATTAAAACTCAAAAACACCAATTTTCTTAAAAAAAAATTATCTTCTATTACAAAACTGACATTATCTCTTTTTGTTTTCATTCAATTTCTTTTCTTTTAT